>BQKZ01003902.1:22967-41189 GCA_036244855.1 Temnopleurus reevesii
TTTCGCGAAAATAGTCTTAAAAGTTGCGCAAGACTTGAAAGTAAAAAGTCAGCGAGTCTCGCGGTGAAAAAATTGTGCGCGGCGGCGCGATCACAAAATTTGTGGAGGGGGGGGGTCAAATTGACCCCCCCCCCAGTTGGAATAGGGTTAAACTGTATTCCAGTCTACGTTGTTCAGAAACAATGCGCAAAGCATGAGGTCATTACATATTCAAATTAAGCGCGGCTGTCGATGTCCTCTAACCCAATCAGTAATCAGCACCATTATAGAAGTTTCTAGATTATCAATTTTTCATTGGCTGTCAGAGGTGGGTTAACATCCATAGTAACTGAAGAATAATCTTTCTGCTCGTCGTCGATAAGCAAAGCTTGAATAAAGAATAAAATTAATATTTGCTTTGGTGCTCTGTGCCATCTAAAGCCCCGGTCACATAGGACCCCGGAAGCAACAGAATTCACCCCGAATCTTTGTTATTTCACAGTTAACTGCCTCAGAACAACGAGCCGGGGTGAATCGTGTTGCTTCCGGGGTCCTATGTGATCAGGGCTTTACCTCCATACAGCTAGAAAGAAACTTCAATCCATCTTGAATATCATTATGGCATGATCCCATCTCAAGTAAAAAAAAAATACTTCAGAAATGCTTACAAAAACCTTTTTGATGGATGCGAATGAACTCAAATTTATTTTGAATCATCAAGATGGCATGATCCCGTCTCAATCAAAAAAGAAAAAATACTTCAGGAAATGACCTAATTTCAATGGTTACGATTGAACTCCATTTCATTTTAAACATCATACAATGTAATGGCATGATCCTGTCTCAATTAAAAATAAAAAAAATACTTCAGAAATGCCATTTCAATGGCTATGAAATAACTCGGATTCATTCTGAATAGCTCGATGGCATGATCATCTCACGATTAACAAAAATAGTTGATGTGCTTGCAATGATCGACTCCAATTCATAGCTGTGCACCACAAGCTCCATCGCGACATTGCATGATACGTACAAATCTAGTCCAAATTCTGTTGATATATGATTATTATACACAAAATATATAAGCAGGTCCAAACATTCCGCCTATCATGCGATTCAACGATGATCGCAACATCGAGACGCAATGACGAGTTGCATCCACGAGTCACAACGCTCAATTCGTCGAGCACGTGATTGGACAATCATCGCGACGGTACGGAACATCAAAGAGTCCATACTCCCCATGCTCCAAACGCCTCGCACATGATCCAATATTCGATTCAATATTCAACGCAATGCTGCAACGATCCTCGAGTCTTTAGCTCATGCTTTCCATTCATAAGCGAGTTTCCGTCCATAGCGTTATGGCTGGCGTTCGAAGACTGTCGTTGCATTCTATACGCAACGATCCACAAGTCTTTAGCTCATGCGTTAAATTCATATGCGAGTTTTGTCCATACCGTTCTGGCTGGCGTTCGACGACTATCCTTGCGTTATTTTATTCGCAACGATCCACGAGTCTCTCGCTAACGCATTCAATCCATAAGCGAGTTTCTGTCCATACCGTTCTGGCTGGCATTCGATGACTACCCTTGCATTATATTATCCCCAACGATCCACAAGTCTTTAGCTCACGTGTTCAATTCATAAGCGAGTTTCCGTCCATGCCGTTCTGGCTGGCATTCGACGACTGTCCTTGCATGATTTTATCTGCGTCTTCGGGGGATAAGAGTTCGACAAACGTAAATGGAAAGAATCCTTGGGCACCGTCCTTGAGTAATTCACCTTCCCAGTAACCGCTCCTATGCTGCTTGACGACTTTGACGATATCACCTTTCTGCAACATGAAAAAAAGCATTGAAAATAAACTTACTGTTGAAGAATACATACTGTGCAAGCAAAAAATGACAACACTGAAATGGAATTTGAATGTATATTGCACACAGGGCTCTTTTTTTTTTTATAGATCACAATTTATTTAAAGACACAATGAAAGCCCCGGTTGATACTTCACCGAGATAAGCAAGACTTTAAGAACAACTTTAAGATCGACTGGTATCAGTTCTTAAGCTGAATGCACGTAATATTATGAATCATTATGCACAAGAAAGAAATCCCATCGATCTATTTCAGCAGGTGAAACACCACCCTAAATAATTCCTGATATTAACTCCCATGATGTTTAACAAGGAAGTATTTCAATTTTCTGCCATGATACACAAAGCGCTTCAGTAAGCTTCGCAAACCAGAAGTTGCTTTCCCAGTCTCGACAGATGGTATCTACAGTATCATGAGATATTGTTTGATATAATAATAATAATGATAATAATAATAATGGTTGGTACTTGTATAGCGCACAGGTCCACCTTATTGGTGCTTATGGCGCTGAAAGTTTTACACTCACCATTACCCGGCTCAAGCTGGCAGCCACTACGACGCTCCGCATTACAAGGAGTTTCTTCCTGCCGTCCCCATTTACCTCACCTGGGTCGAGTGCAGCACAATGTGAATAAATTTCTTGCTGAAGGAAATTGACACCCTACGTGGGATCCAGCCCACGACCCTCTGGTTGAAAGGCGAGATCAGAACCACTACACTACGGCTATTGTCGTGTGGTGAGAATTATAACACTGTTCAGTGTTTATCATATATAAAACATCAGAAACGTAGGGGAATAACTTGGGTGCTAAATAACACTTTATTGTCGGTAGATCAGAATACATACCTCAAATTTAAGTTGTGTCGTGTCATATGCATTTGGAATTCTCCTCTGTATCGCTCTGGCGTATGATGTTACAGTTCGGTACACTTCGGGAGGGGGTTCGACAGGCAACTGAAATAAAGATTGGTGAGATTAAAATAGAGAAGATTTAGATGTATCGCTCAAGCGAATGATGTAAATGATGTACAAAATTTCCTTTGTCACATTCTATTTACGGCTTCAATCCAGGGTACGGGGAATTGGCCTTCTTGGCCTCTTGAGTTGCACATTTTCCACCAGTCCGCCTCATCACGGTTCACTAACGTTAAGATTTCGTTCTTTTGTGCTGGCAAATCTTCGGGATCCTTGATAGGAAAGATGGAAAAAGGAGAAAGAAATAATTGAGAAAGAGACAAAATTAATTTTTAGAAAGAAAGTATTCATTCAGAAAATAATACTTGGGTCTTAGATATTTTTTTCAATCTTATACAGTCTTTTCCAACAATCAGTATTGACCTTTGATGGCCATCAATCAATTCATATTTTTGTTTATTAAATACTCAAAACTAGACACAACCTTGAAGTCTGAAACACAGGACTAATCATGATCCAGAAACACTTTCGAGTCTGAAGGATAAAATTCACTGTGAGAAAAGGGGACATAGTGCTTGGACAAAATAAACAACCTCCATTCAAACATTAACAATAACCAGATGGACAAAAAAGGGATTTCCATTCTTATCATTCTCTGGAAAAATGTTGAACAAGAGTTGCACCTTTGTTATCACTTTCTTTTGTGATCATAAGGACATTGTGAATGCTTGAATGAGGTTGTTAACTTGGCAGTCTTTTGTCCCTTCTGCTCACAGTGAACATTAAAGGGGAATTACACCAATACATTTATGTGCTTTCAGTGGATAGAGAAAAACGCAATGATCAAACTGTGAAAATTTGAGCAAAATCTGACAATCCATTCGAAAGTAATTATGAATTTTCAAAGTTTTGATTTACACTTCTCATGGGCTCCTCAAATTGGCAACGTACTGACACAAAATGGCTGCCAACATGGAGAACTCTCCATTCACTTTGTACACATAATTTCACATTTTGTTCCTTTTAAAGATAAGTAGACAAGAAATCAACAAGTTTCATCCCAAAATGAATGCAGAATCAAAATGTCTATATCATACTTGAAGGAAAAAGTATAATTTTGTCTACTTTTCAAGAAAAAGAAAAAAATGTGAAATTCTGTGTACAACATGAGTTCTCCATATTGGCAGCCATTTTGTGCCTGTAGGTTTCCATTTTGAGGAGCCCATGAGAAGTGTAAATCAAAAATTTGAAAATTCATAACTTTTGAATGGATTGTCGCATTTTGCTCAAATTTTCACAGTTTGATCATTACATTTTGTTTGCATCAACTGAGAACACATCAATGTCTGGGTGAAGTTCCCCTTTAAGTTGCTAAGTAGGAAAGGAAACCGATATAAGGAAACATGGTTTTCAAAAATTTCCTACAAAAACAAACAACATCCCTACATCCTGGATAACACTTCTGTGGATCAAGAAATTGTTCTGACTGCAATGAACATTGTTAGGCATTATTGTAGCATTGCCAGATCCTAAATATAGTGGACATGATAAGCTGTGAAAATATTGGCCTTCAAAGTCAATGTTCAGTGCTCAAAAAGAAAAATGGCAACATGGAAATCAAATAATGCCTCCACAGTCAATATTTCCCTTAATTTCTTATGTCACAGTTCTAGGAAAAAAGGGTACGAGCATGTTTATTTTTTTTCCTATTATTTAAGAGAAGGAAAAAAATATGACTGAACATTGCCAATTTGAGTATCAGGATAATTTTGACTTCTTACTTCACTTGTGAATGTATATTTGACAAAAAAAAAGGATTGCTGGCAGTGGTGAAGGTAAATTGGCAACAAATTGGCAGCAATTTTTTTTCTTCATATTAGCAAACAAGAGGAAAAATAATAAGATGTTGCCAATTTGAGCAGCCAATAGTTAGGGACCGATTTCAAATACTTACTTCACTCGAGAATGTTTATTTGAATCTGTATCTTTCTGCATTGCTTGGGATTGCTGGTGGTTATGTAGGGTCAATTATGATTTGGCATTCAAAAAAATTCTATTTCCTAGGAGTACAAATATAAGGGATGTTGCCAATTTGAGAAGCCAAATGTTGGGGATCGATTTCAAATACTTACTTCACTCGAGAATGTATATTTGACTCTGTATCTTTCCGCATTGCTTGGGATTGCTGGCGGTGGTGTAGGGTTGATGGGCGGGACATCTGGCTTCGGCGTTGGTGGCGCTCTGTCATTCAACTGCACATTTTAATGGAAGAAAAATAAAATAAGTTGAGAGAGTGCACAGCTTGGACTTTTAAATAAGTTGAGAAGAGATGTTGATACATGTGGTTCCATGTTTATTCTGGCCTAAACGGTCATACTATGTTTTGTTCTTTCATGTTGAACAACATTTATCATGTTCTTTGAAAGATTACACGAACATATTTGATACAAGTACATGTAGAAAGGTGCAGATAGATATATACTAATTTTTTCTTTCAAATTGGATTACCAATGTAAATTAATTAAAGGCATGGATTTAGGGTTTTGGAATGTCACAAAAATGGACCTAACCCCATGGAAAGACCCTGGTATTAAAAACTAAATCTCTGTTAAGAATTAAAAAAAAAACCTCTGCTTTCTGCAAGAGGATATCAACAAATGTTAGCATGATTTATGAAATTCATGAAATCCTTTCCAGGCAATTACTCAGGCCCTGTATCAATGTGCATGCAGAAACGACTGTATTTTGAACAAACTACAGTCAAACCTGTCTATAGTGGCCACTGTCTATAGTGACCACCTGTCTATAGTGGCAACTTTTCCTGTTTCCCTTGGGGTGGCCTCTGGAGACAGGTTTGACTGTACCTACATGTAAATTTCTAGCCAAACAGTTTTTAGCAAGCAAACATGCAAACAAAAGGGCAGACAGAAAATAAAAAGATTAGAAAACAATAAGAAAGCAATTCTACACTACGCTGCAAATGCATGGTACTTGACATTTAATATGCAGTTGTTAGCTGGTTGCATTCTAAAACTAGTGGTTGTTGTAGAGTAACTCATAAACATTCAGCATAAAAAAGTTCAGATTAAAAGTTAACCCTTAAGCTGCTGTGTATACTGCACTCCCTGTGCCAAGTTTATTTTGTGCGGCTCCTTGGAGCGGTTTTTAAAACTCTTTGATCCTTTTCACCTCTATAAATTGTTTTCTGCTTATCGTATGAAAAAATAGCCAGCTAATACCTAAGCAGGATGTGAGAACAATACAATAGCTCCAGAGTTATAGTAGTAAGGGTGTTATTACGATTGCGTGTATACATGCACTTGGAACTCCTGCATAGATCAGTACACATGCATGTGGCACGTTAAGGGTTAATGTGAAAATAATTTTTCAGGACTGCAAATCAGCGAGCCATTTTCAACATTTGCAAAATCAAAAGACTTGGGGGCTGTTTCTAGAAAGTTGGGATTATTTGCAAGTTATAGTTGATTGATATACAGTGCCAATCAACTACTGTTTCACGCGCATCTTGCGAAAAGCTCAAACAGAGCATGAAGGAAAACGCGCATTTCAAAACTTATTTTGCGGTTAAATTGCAGCTAATTTGCGATCAATCCCAGATTTCTAGCAACACCCCCTCTCCTAGAAATGTTGCTTTATTCAGTAATGCCCTGCCTGTAGTGAACATGTACAAGAGACATATGAGGCTTGGGGCCTGTTTCTAGAAAGTTGGGATCAATTACAAGTTGCAGTTGAATGGAACATGCAAATCAAGAACTAAGTTTCATGCGCATCTTGTCAAAAACACAGACAGAGCATGAATGAAAACACACATTTCAAAACTTATTTTGCGGTTGAATAGGCGGGTTTACTAATAGATGCAAATTTTATGCATACTTCTAACACAAAGGTTGTTCTTGACAACCAGAAAGCTTGCCCGAGGCTTGCCCGACATAGCAACAAGTAATGTATGCAAACTGGACTCCAATTATTGTCGTTTTATTGTTATCAACCAGTCTTTGGAATACCACGCAACTACATTGTACGTTAAACGCACATAAATTTGAATATAAGTAAACCCGTATATTGCAGCTAATTTGCGATTGATCCCAAATTTCTAGCAACATCCCCTTAGAAATGTTGCTGTCTTCAGTAATGCCCAGGTGCCTGTACTAATTATTTTATGCTTTCTCTTTTGTTCGGGAGATTCTCTCTCTCTGTCAAAAAAAATGTTAACTACTAGTTCTATTTCCTTCATGTTTGTACTATTTGTTTATTTTGTTTTCCTTGTTTCTAAAGCGCCATGAGCACCTAATGGTGGACATGTGCGCTATATAAGTAGCCACCATTATTATTATACTGGACATGTACACAAGACTCTTTAGCAAACTGCCAATTGCCTCCTCTAATGAAGTTTCCACGTTGAAAAAAAATTCTGGTTCTTACACTCAGTGCTCTTTCTTGTGCACACTATAAATATCAGATTAACCCT
The DNA here is from genome assembly GCA_036244855.1 of Temnopleurus reevesii. Lineage (NCBI taxonomy): Eukaryota > Metazoa > Echinodermata > Echinoidea > Temnopleuroida > Temnopleuridae > Temnopleurus > Temnopleurus reevesii. Next base: position 30,230 of record BQKZ01003902.1, read on the forward strand.
AGCTCAGTATCGGCTACTTTTTGAGAAAATTACATGTCAGAAAAGAAACTCAGACAATACCCATACTGATTGTATTCATCGGAAAGCTACACTCTCTAGCTTTCCAATGGTACATAACTCAACAGTAGAGGGCGGTATATAGTGAAACTAGAGCAAATTCATTCTTCCTTGTTAACAGTGTTAAATGGCGCCAAAATGCGACTAAGGGACTAAGAGGCTTAATAGGATCATTTTTCTGTGATGTATAGTGTTGTATGAAAAAGAAATTGACAGTCACTATAGTGTAAGGACAATCTGTACAGCCTGAAAAATTCTAGCACTGAATCATTAGTTCTAAACTATAAAGTAAATTGTCCAAACAGGATATGTATGTACATGTACAGCATGTAAATAATTACAAAATCTGAGTTTCCATGGAACACATTGTACAACAGTACTGACGTTTCTTATGCACACTGCAGTTGGGAAATCCCCCAAAAAATGAAGTTGTTGCAGAAGGAAGCAGTGCTATGATACGACATGAACAACAATCGTCACAGTTTCTATGACCGCACAAGCCCACCTAAACATTAATCAATGGTTCAAAGTGTTGAAATAACAAACAAAAAACTTTTGACATTTGGCAATACGTACAGTGCTGTACAAAGATTGAAGGAAATTCCCAAAATAATGATATCATTCTAAATTTTCATGGATCTCTAAAAAAAATCTAAAATGGCCCTGGTATGCAAATTTGCATGTAAAACTAATGTACATGTACTAGGCTTCTACATCTGATATTAAACAGGTACTGTAAAAGCCAATATTCTAGCACACGTTTATGTGCAGTTTATGGAATTAACTGAATTTCAGATCATTTCACAATTCGGGGATTGTAATTTTCACGTTTTGAAAGATGATTGTACATAAGCAGAAACTAAAATTTAAGGGGAGTGAGAGCGATTGCTCTCCTAAAGCTCCCCTTAAATGATTTTGGGGGAGTGATTTATAGAGCCCAGGGTTGTAACACAAATCTACTACATGAAGACACAAATTAGCTCCACTAAAACTCTCCTTGAGAGCCCCTAGGAGAGCTTTTTATACATGTAGCTCCCCTGCAAATTCTTAAATGTAGTCCCTGCATAAAGTCTATTGGCATTCTGACGAGTGAAAATTGAAAAAAATTCATGGTCACGAAAATCACGAATATAAAACCAAAGAAAAAATTTCAGCTTTTACAGTACTATGCACATTGCATAAAAAGCTTGCAATGAAATATAACAAAACATGCAGTTTTATATATATTAGATATTATTTTGCAATCCTTTCTGATTAAAAATACATGCAGAGTTTATTCATGATTATATCCCTTACACTAAGATCGTTGCATTCACAGTGTACAGACGAGAAAAATGAATAGATTTGCTAAGAAAGCCGTTTGCCATGGAATAGTACCATGGAATAGTACCATGGAATAGTACTTTTTTAGTGCGCATGCGTCACATTCGGCTAAAAGAGACTCTGCCCGCGCGCGAGAGAGACCCTGCTTCCCAGCTACACGGCACGGGAAACTTCTGGCGGCCTTCGTGTTCGCATGATGGCAAGAAAATATTTGATGAAAGGTACTATTATGAGCCATCAAATGAAAAGTGACGGTGATCAAATCAAAAGCAGCAGCGATGAATCCAAAAGCAACCATCACGATCAGTGTCTGGGCAATCAAGGTTGTCCTTTCGGCGTTCCATAACAAACAACCAAGATGGCAGCCGCCAGGCCAGCAGTCGCGAAAATGACGGCAAATGTACAAGATTCAGGAATTATAATGAAGAGGAAATTGAAGATTTTGTGAACTCCACAGACAATGTGAATACTCGGAAACAGATCAAGATTCCAGTGTCGATTTTTCGTGAGTATTGCCGTGAAGTAGAGCATATGATTATGAAGTTCGATGAAATTGAAGTGAAATCACTGCCTGGATTCACTGCTCGCCAGATTCTTCGTTGGTGCCCGTACGAAAAAGGGGGAATTATACAGCAAAAAAAAATCGATGCAGTCGATAAGATTTAAACTGCTACTTTCTTTTTGTAGAAGGGATATAAAAGTAATATACAATGACTTGATTCTCGGTACTGGCTAAAACCATTCGCACTCATGAGCATCAGATAGTAACATTCTCCCTCGGGCCGTTGGCCCTCGGGAGTATGTTACTATCTGAAGCACATTCGTGCGAATAGTTTCAACCAGAACCTCGAAAGTCATTGTATATTTCTATACTAATCTAATTTGCATTAATCACATTCTATTCTTATGTGAGAGAGCCCTAGATTCTATTCCAGCTATTGCTGCAAAGTGGATGAAAATTAACTAAACTTTAAAGTAATTCTTGCCTTATCCCAACATTACTTCAATTATTTATCTACCCAACACAAAAATCATTCAATTGATAACTAAACTTTAACCTATATGTAGTATGGACAGAAATCAAGTTTATAGTTGCCCACCATGACCAACCAAAGACTATGCAAAACACATGCATTTTCATGGGACTTGCTGGGACTGAATTTAAGAATTTGCAGGGGAGCTACAGATACATGTAGCTCTCCTAGATGCTCTCAAGGAGAGTTTTAGGGGAGCTACATGTAAATTGGGTCTTCATGCAGTAAAATTGGGGTTACAAGGGGCTCAATAAATCACTCTCCAAAAAGCATTTAAGGGGAGCTTTAGGAGAGCAATCACTCTCACTCCCCTTAAAATGTATTCCCTGGGCGGTGTTTCACCAAGATGAGAACGACTTTACGCACGACTTTACGTTCGACTGGTACCCCTTCTTGTGCGCAATAATTCATAATAGTGCGCGCATTCAGCGCAAGAAATTATACGAGTCGAACGTAAAGTTGTGCGTAACTTTAAGAACGACTTGGTGAAATACCTCCCTGGACTTGGTGGGACAATGGTAAATTTATTTCTGTCCACAATACATGTACTTAAAACGATATAGATTTCATAGAGCAAATGAAAGTAATGAATCAACGACAAGTGTCATTTTACAGTCAAATTGAAACCACTAAGTCAAGTGACTCGCCCAGTCAATTCACATTTACAGTAGGAATTTCAGGAATGAAAAGTCACTAGTTATTACAAGAAACAGAAAAAAAAACTTTCATGACAATAGAGCACATTTTGTGCTTAGCTATTGATGTAGTGCTCTAACAAATGTAAATAAACCAGATGCATGAGCAGATAGAAAAAAAATTCTACACTAAATTATCTGACTATGATTTACTGCTGTCACCATTTGTCAAATGGCATACAGATTCTTTAAATCAAAATAATCACTAAAATGGCCATAAATCCTTAGATTGGCAATGCAGACATCATTTGAAAATCACTATTTTCCATGCAAATTTGCAACTTTCAAATGTACAATGTAACTCTTAAATATGCATTTTGATGAAGAAGAATCAGTATGCTACCATACTAATAAGAACATTCCAAAAAGATAATCAAAAATGTTAGTCAGGATGCATTCTACAAGCACTGAAAAAAGGTCAAAATAAAAGGTTAGGCACTGTGATACCACTCATTTAGGCTTTGGCATGCAAGCAAGGCATAATGGAAAGAAAAGGGAATCCCCCCATTACATGGGAGGGGATTCCCCCATTACAAGGGAGGGGTTTCCCCATTACAGTACCTTATCCAGTGGTGATTGTGCGAGGGCCTGGCCTCCAGGCGGACCCATCTGTCGCTTAGGGCACTGCATGCATTGAATACACACAACAAACAATGTGGAGGATTATTAAATGGAAACCAACCCGTGGAATTATCGTTCTCTCATTGAACGAAGAAAAATTAGATAAACAAACACTTTTTTTGGAAAACTCAACAAAATGCCAATTTTCGGTTGGGGTATAGCATTTCTGTATTGATTCTGCATGTATTTTGAGAAGATTCAGGTTGCAACCTTACTCCAAATTTTACATTAATCCATTGTTAGGTACAAAGTGAATTAGGAGTTGTCCAACATAACGTCACAAATTCCGTAGGTGTTCCGATCGCACGGATCCCCATGAGCGGCAGTGATTGTCAAATCTCTGTGACGTTTAAAATTTGTAACTTTTGAACGAGTTGTCCAAATTTGCTCATATTTTCAGAGTTTGTTCATCTGATTTTTCTTCATTCAATGAAAGCATGATAATTCCAGGGGTCGGTTTCCCTTTAAAATAACTGGAAGAAATCAAAGGCAGTCAAGCAGATAAGTCTAACTGATCAGAATATGAGCCTTCAGTGTATTTGCATTTTGTTGAAGATGCAAATTCGCTGATTTTTAGTTTTTGTCCAGCTTAAAATGTTGATGTGAATGGGGAGCAAGAGTTAATTCAACAGCAAATGGTGTGAATGTCCATGCCTCATTTACGTACTAAAATTGAGACATGCCTAGTCACGTTACTAAGTTCAACAGTATTCATTAAAATCTTTGGTAGCAGGAAAGTTGAAAATTCAAGCTTTAAGCATCTCACAATAAATTGGATTTTCTGGTTTTCTTATTATTTGCTTGTAAAACTTGCAAAAAATAAGTTTCCAACATCAGAAAACTAATAACACAGGAAGTGCTTGGCAATTTCCTGATGATTTAATGAGAAAACTTGGCTTGATTTTAACTTTACGCGACAGGGATAACAGCTGGCAATCAGCGTAAAATTGGTTTATATTTCCAACTTCTTGATTACTAATGTAAATGTAAAATTTTACAAGCCAATAATTACCACGCCTTATGATCAGATTACGATCCGTTTGGGGAATAAATCATAAGCATATGATATTTTTGCAAATAAAATCTACCCGATTCCTTTTCTGAATTCTCATGTGAATGTATTTAAGCATTAAACATTAAGTTTTAATACGTCAACCATCTGTATACGAGATAAATTTGTGACAAATCAATTTCAAATCGTTGACAATCTTCATACTGTATTGCTCCGACTGTTCCGACTCATGAGAATATTAAACATACATGTGTATGGTTCTAATACGCCAATCAGTAAACCAGATGAAATTGGGTCAAATCTTTTCAAATCGTAGACAATCTTTGTATTGCTCCGACTGTTCTGACTCCCTCGTGACTCAGAGCCAACATGGTCTTTCATCCTATGAGAAAACTTGCACTTTACAATTTTCTTGATTTTAAAAGCCCATAATTACCACACCTAATGATCAGATTACGATCCGGTTGGGGAATAAATCATTTTATAAGCATTTGATATGGGCATTTTGCAAATAAAACCTACCTGATTCCTTTTCTGAATACTCAAGAGAATATTAAACATACATGTACATGTGGTTTAAATGCGTCAATCACCTGTATACCAGATAAATTTGTGACAAATAAATTCCAAATCGTAGACAATCTTTGTATTTTCCGACTTCCTCGTGACTGAGGCAACATGGTCTTTCATCCTATGAGAAAACGTGCACTTTCAATTTTCTTCTTCTACTTCTACATGTACGTCGATACTCATTGAACGCCTGTTCAGCATCTTAATGAGGAGCACTTTTATAGGGTGGTGCTTTAATTTGTAAGGAAATGTGTTTAGTGGTCAATTACAAATCCCCAACCAAAATTATCATCCTGAGTATTCAGAATCTTGATAAAATATTTTCTATGTGTTCAGATACTTCTGAGAGATAAATGTACAATTATGTTTTCTGCAACAATTGGATCGTAAGCCGGCTGTAAGGTGCGCGGTCGGCATTAGGCTACAGAGTGCTACAATAATTTTTTTTCACCAGTCGGGCAACCAAGTTTTCAAATCACTTGCCCGTACAAAATTTCCTTTGCCCCAAATTGATGGCCTTTGCCAATTTGTACATAAAGATGAAAACTAAAAAAAAGCTGCTACATGTAATTGCCCAACCGGTTCATTTTGTTGCCCCAGGCATGGGAACAAGTGAGTTTGTAGCGCTCTGGGCTAATTAGAGGCCAGCGCATGGCATGCAATACTTACAGGTTCCACTAGGACTGTCGTATCTAGATAATGCCCTCGGTAGAAGTTTAGAATGTCCGGTAACGATGAGAATACTTGATCACCGATCACAAACTGCTCCTGTTTTCTCGTGATGATGTAGTGAGACACTTTGCTGTTTTCACTGTTGGAGGGCAAAAAAAAATGTAATCTATTAATGATTGAAAGCTCATTTNGTTCAGCATCTTAATGAGGAGCACTTTTATAGGGTGGTGCTTTAATTTGTAAGGAAATGTGTTTAGTGGTCAATTACAAATCCCCAACCAAAATTATCATCCTGAGTATTCAGGATCTTGATAAAATATTTTCTATGTGTTCAGATACTTCTGAGAGATACATGTACAATTATGTTTTCTGCAACAATTGGATCGTAAGCCGGTTGTAAGGTGTGCGATCGACTTTAGGCTAATAGACCACTTTCGTAATGTATTCAAACTCAATCAAGTTTGCCCTACGACCTAGTATTTATTCAGCTGTCAGAAAATAATGAAAATACAATACTCAGAATGTCACTTGCATACATTAACGTTGATAGGTTGGACAAACATTGTAGCTTGACCAACCTAGCAACAGCCATTACATGCTTCCCACATTTCTTCTATTGAATTACTATTGTACTATATCAGGTGAACAAATATTTTGTCACAAAGAAGCGTGCATAAAATTTGAATACATTACGAAAGTGGCCTATTAGAGGCCAGCTCATGGCATGCATGCAATACTTACAGGTTCCACGAGGACCGTTGTATCTAGATAATGCCCTCGGTAGAAGTTGAGAATGTCCGGTAACGATGAGAATACTTGATCACCGATAACGAACTGCTCCTGTTTTCTCGTGATGATATAGTGAGACACTTTGCTGTTTTCGCTGTGGGGAGAAAAAAAAATCATCTCAAATTAATGATTGAAGGCTCATTTGAATTGTTATTTGGTTGGGAATAAATTTAGGAATAAATTATTCAAACAGTAAATTTCCAAAATCAAGCACACGCAATGATAGCCTCCACCTCGCCTCGGAACGTTCTAATAATAACAAAAATAATAATTAAAACATTTATATGGTGCTTTACACCAGCGTTTCTAAGGGCCTTGCTATTGGTGAAATAGATCCTTAACAGGCATTTATAGCCTTTATAATTTTTATATTCATGATATCTACAGACCTATGGGCAGTTTAACAATCAGGTTACCATTTACGTTTGACGAACACCAAAAATTCAATATAATTCCAGGACTTTCCTTGAATTGACCGAATTCCCTGAGTTTTCCCCGAGATTCCATAACCACAACTTTTCCCAGGATTTTGAATTTGACAAGACGATTGAAAGGAATGTTCTACTGTTGCCGATTTTAGAACAATAAATTAACTAATACATAGAACGGAAGTCTCCGGGACATGCAGGGCGCTACAAACCCACTTGCCCACATGCCCGGGGCAACAAAATTAAGCTGTCAGGCAAGTAAATGAAATTGTCACTTGCCCAATCGAGCAACTAAGAATTTTACACTTGTTTTCCTCTATATGCAAATTTGCATTAGCCATCAATTTCGGGCAAGACAAACTCTTGTTCGGGCAAGTGATTGGAAAACTTGTTTGCCTGACCGGGCAACTGGTGAAAAAAATTCTTGTACAACCTGACATGTCCTACTGTCTCATAAAAGGAAGGTCATCAGTCGTTTCTCAATGAGGTTGATTGACGAACACCCAAAATCCGACTGAAATCTATGACTACTTTGTCAGAAAATGTGTGAATTCCCTGATTTTCCCTGAATTTCTATGAGTATGACAACATTTTTCAGGATTTGCCACAACAGAAAAAACCTGAAGTTGCAGAACAAGTAAGGAATGCTCTATATACTACTGTTGCCATTTTGCGGACAAGGAATTACCTAACGCAGAGAACTGAGTCTCCGGGACATGTCCTGCTGTCTCGTACAAGGAAGGTTCCCGGTCGTTTCTGGATGAGAAGATTGTCTGTCTCTCCTCGAGTGATACCGCCGAAGTGCCATCTGTGTAAAGAACAAAGGGAAAAGGAAAAATAGATACAGACTGTAACTCTGCCTTCAGAAGTAAAATCTCTTTGCACCACATGCACTTGCAATCTGTTCAAAGAAGATATTGGCAGAGGTAAGAAGACAAGTTTTTAGGCTAACTGGAAATTTACAAAAAGTGGCCTTCAAAGGGAAAAGGAAAAATAGATACAGGTAACTCTGCCTATAAAGTAAAATCTCTTTGCACCACATACACTTGCAATCTGTTCAAAAAAGATATTGGCAGAGGTAATAAGACAAGTTTTAAAGCTAAATAGAAAATTTACAAAGAGTGGCCTTCTTTCTACATGAATTTCCTCTCTGTCATGAATGACCACGCCTACATGTAATTAAGTCTTCGGGGAATAAACAAACATTGCGAGGCAAATGAATGATCTAACTTTATGGTCCGCCCGTATAAAGGCACGCCAAATATAAAGGCACACATCCAACATGTGCGCTGTGTTTATGGGTGAATATGCGCTAGGCAAATGTAGGACTTGTCTATGCATGGGACTATGGAGGCTTCTTGCAACTATAATTAATTGCTCATGTTGCCAAGAATCGGCCACAAAATCATAAGTCTTTATATACACATCCCAATTAATTATTTCATGCTACTTCATATCAATCTTTGAATTTAGAATGTTTATGATATTAGGTAGTAAAAAATACAGCAATAAAAGTTGTTAAATATCATTTGTTTACTCGGCAATGCACAATGCGTGTCTAATGTGTTCCATAAACTACTGCAGTTTGAAAGACGTCACAAATTGTTCCTTGTAAATAATCTGTGTGCCTTTCTCTGCTCAATTTTTATACTTCGAAATTCATCAGAATATTGTCTTTCGAGTGATACCAGAGTCGGCAGACCCGGAGAATAGCGACCAGATTGCGTGCGCACGCCATGTAAAAATTGCAAACATCGGCGGCAAAAGTCCAAAATACACACAGGTAACCATCCACAAAACAAGTCCAAAAGCGACTTTTATTACATTTTATAAACACAATAACGGTTTTAAATGTTATTTTCTTTACCCTTCTTCAATATTTCAAGAAATCTTTTGAAAATTTAATCGACTTTGGTGTTAAAAGTGTAAACTTGAGTCAACTTCACCAAATGTTTGTTGGCCGAGTCTGGTGCAAAAATCATCGCCGACGCACTACCGCACGCTTCCAAAGGATTGTACACAAATTGAATACATCGCGCGCACCTGGTCGCTTTTCTCCGGGTTTGCCCCAGAGTCTGTGGTCAAATGATACATGTAGTTTTTATTGTTTTATATTCGCCTAGAAATAAGGTGCATGACATTAATATAGTTTTCCATATTGGGACTTCCATCATACAGTGAAAGTGAACTGGAAAAACAATACAATTTGATTTGAAATTGAAACTGTTAAAAAAAAATTGAGTGAGTTTTCTTCACTCATCAACTAATGGCTGCCAATAACAACAAAAATACAAGATAATCATTTTCATTGTTTATCTTACAAATAGAATTATGTCATTTCACTGCATTCGTATTCCTCCCCCGACTATCCTCTTTCGAGAAAGAAACATAACCTAGAAAGGCTAGATGTAAATCTTCAGGACACAAATACCAACATATGGGACTGAACCTAATATATACATTATGATGGGTGTGTACGAATTTCCTGAATGACACCACACAAAATATGCCGTACCTTTCATCGATTTGCACCGTATATAATGCAATAAGTCCAATATAATCATAAATAATATCATCAAGATATATCTTAGATTGCCTGATGATAACTGTTATCTGAAATATCGAAGTATAAAAGTGTCAACTTACAGATGTTTGTTTGTGTCATCGTACGGACTTTTATCATCTTGGGACGCCATGATTGACGAACCCAATTTCTCAGAATCCGTCTGGTCAAGGATGGATTAAAATATATCCGTCTAAAATATCAGGTCCCAAAATATAGAAATACCGTAGCTTAATGAACAACCTCCTTCTAAATTACGGAAATATCCTCATCTGGTTAAATTTTCCGGAAAATAACGGTCCGAAATCTGGCCTTGTCAGAAGTCAAAAGTCATTCCATCATCGATGCCTAATCCACGTACACCGACCGACAGAATTTGCGTTGGGATACAACGGAGTTTCAGGAAGTTCACCAAGTCCAATTGACTTGCGTGTATTATTGCTCCCAAAACTTCATTTCGCGAAATTACACGGGAGTCTATGCTGTGACGGGTTTCAGGGCTGGATAATAGAGGGCGATATCCTACTTCAGCAGAAGATAGCAAACAAGTTTTGACATCGCGATTCTCGAAGTAAATGGTTAAATAAATAGAAATTTCTTGTTTTTCTGGATTTTTTTTCACCAACGATTCTCAAATTCATTTCGGGGGTTACTCAGCATAAAGATAGACAAAAATTGGGGTAAGACATTCCTTGAGATTCGATTCCATTGTTGGGAAGCAATGCTTACTGCCGTTTTCCAAAATGGGACCCTCTCTCAAAAAAAAATAATAATAAATTAATTAATTTGAAAAAAAAATATATATATATATATACACGTGAAATAATTTTTGTTATTATAACTTTTAGTTATCCATATTATTTGGACGATTTAGATATTTACAATTATTGTAAATGACAATAAATAAATAAAAATATGAAAGCAAAGCACAAAGCAGAATCAGTTCAGAGAAGTGCCGCCCGGTACGTCACAGGGGACTACTCGAAACGCAGCAGTGTGACCTCGATGTTAGATGAGCTAAAATGGAAGTCTCTTGAACAACGTCGAACAATAGCCAAGATGACGATGATGTACAAGATTACACATCAACTGGTAGACATTCCAACTAATCAGCTAATACCAGTCACATCAGCGACTAGAGGTCACAGTCAGCGATTTGTCATCCCCAGGGCAAGAACATCCCTACTCAGGGATTC
>BQKZ01003903.1:0-27384 GCA_036244855.1 Temnopleurus reevesii
CCCGAATAGATGGATGAATAGATAGGGGGTAGATAGATACATATTAGATAGATACAGAGAGAGAGAGAGAGTATGTGTGTGTGTGTGTGTGTGTGTGTTTTCTGTGTGTATGTATGTGTGATTGTATGTGTACATTGTGTGAAATTTAGAGGAGAATACATAATTAAAAATAAACAGACAAATGCAATCAGTGCATAATCAGAGAAAGATGAAAAAATGGTGATTTAATTTTGGGGATTAGAATCTAGAGAAAGAGATATGGGCGAGGAAAGTGAAGAAAAATTATGTATTATAAAACAGGGTTAGATAGAGAAAGAACTGATAAGGGAATGGATGCAGTGAATCACATAGGAAGAAGGGAAGGAAAGAAAATGAGAGGTCATGATGAGAAAGAAAAAAATGAAGTTTTACAATCACACAGAGAGGAACAAAGGGAGAGAAAGTAGGAAAAGAGAGAAAGAGAGAGAGAGAGAGAGAGAGAGAGAGAGAGAGAGAGAGGGGGGGGGGGGGGGGGGGGGGGGCAACACCAGTCAGCCCCCACCGCCGGTTGTTAAATTTTAGATACACACAATTGGTAATAATATCATAACCCAATCAAAAGAAAAATAGACCTAGGTAAACCTAGTCTCAAGAAATATATTCTTTTAAATTCATGGATAAAAACATATTTCTTGGCTCTGGGTCTTCAAGAATCCGTTGCCATATATTCTTTTCTTCTAAATCTCCTATATCATGTATATCTACTATTTGCCATTCGTGTTATAGTGTTATAATATTTCAATATCCAATTGAAATCACAGCGAAAATGCACTGCTGTCATCTATACACGCTGTTTTAAATGGGTTAAAAGGGAATTCTACTGTAAATGTGTATGGAAATTTGGAAATTTATTAATTAAACTTCTTTGACTTAAAAAAAACTACATTCAAATGCATTCACAGACAAACTAAATATTCTGTATGTATATTACCATTTATGGATGGATGGAAAATCACCACTTTTTGTATACCCTGCGTTGTTCTATATCTTCAGTGCCCCCCCCCCCCCTCTCCCTTCTAGGACCAGTCCTCTACAGTGTACAGCGTTATAGAACAAAAAATGCGAATAGGATTAAAACGGATACAAATCGGCTTCCAAACCGAGCTTTTGACGAAGCATTAAAGCTCGTCATACTCATAAATCTTACCCTGATTTCACCCCAGGGTCCCATTCAGACCTAATCCCGAGCTTTTAGATCTGAATGAGGGATTGCCCGTGCAGCTTTAATCAAACAAGAAAGAAAATGGTCCTCACACGAGTTTGGTAAGCAGGCAATTGTTTTTGTCCCGAAATAAAAGTGGTGTTTTTTTTTTGTTCGTCCTAAACTCGCGCGTTCACCGCACGCGACTGGTCGTAATCCGCGAAATGGAATTCAAGGGGCACGCGACTGTATTCTGAATTACTATGGCTTTGAGCTTACTTAAGAGACATGCTAATTTTAATCCAATCTATGTTTCAAACACTGTCGCCGTTTGTCATGCGCTTTAAGAATGTGAATACGAAAGGAGACTTTTTCTTTGATGAACGGGGTTTGTAATGCATCTTTACGTCAGCTAATATTCTCTCAAGAATGAGGATTAACACACACATAGCTATGGCTACGAGCGATGTTTGTGAGCTATCTTGTTTTTAATTTTTAGCATTTGATGAGAAATTGCATACAGTATACATTTTGTATGGAGTAGAGATGAATTACACATTCAGCATGTTCAGAGTGTATAAAGTTAGAATGATTTCCAAATTATCTGTGGCAGAATTCAATAGCTCGTTGCGTCTCATGGGCCAACATTATACATTCCTAATTTTATGTAACTCGGCTCTGATTTAAATCTTAAAATAGAGAAAAGTATTAATCAGAAGTTAACTTACAACTAATTTTATGGAAAAATTACCCAGAGGAAGAACAAAAACAGAACGTGTGTTATTGCTAAGATTTAAATGCAATTTCTTTGATGTCGTGTATAGAATATTCTTCCAAATTGAACATTTATTATAATTCAAAGAGGAATATTGTAGTTAGGAAAGATATACTTTATTCAAATGAACTTTAATGACATGTCCCAGTTTTCCAATCAATGTAGATTTTTAATCAAACATAATTTCAAACGTCCTAAACGCAGACGACCTTTTACATCATCTCGTTGTCATGGTAACATTATCGTTGACACCAACGTGGTGTGGAATATTCGTTTTCATTCTCCGTTGGTTTGTTTTACTTGGCATTTTGCTCCTACCCTGACGTATTTTTGTCTCACTTTCCAGCTTTTGTTTCACTCTTTATTCAGCGCGAACGCGTTTTCCACCCGACTTGGTTTTTACGTTTTTGCTCATGTTTTCCCTTTCTCTCCTCTTTTCTTTCTCCGAGCCAGTTTAGTTTACAAATTCTGACTCTGTTTTGTTACATTTAAAAATTATACTGCAAAGCTTTGAATAAATCGAGAGTTTGAACTTACCTTGGGAACTTTGATAATTAACTTACTTTACGCTTTCTACATATTTGCGTTCGAATAGTTATTCAAAAGGATAATGACAACATTGTTCGTAGTTATGAAAATGTATGCGTTCACAGACTATTAAACTTTCGCTCGGTATTGTTTACCACCCTTTTCAGAAAATCGAGTGAAGCGTTAAAGCGCACGCGCACCGGCTGGAAATGGGAAAAAAGTCAAACAAATAGGCAGTCGTGGGCTCCATAACAGCTGATAGTTTGGGCTATTTTCCAAAAGAAATATCAATATTATTATTCCTTCCGTGAGGTGTATTTTGCCCCAATATGATATAAATTTTCCTCAGAAAGTTTTCAAAAATGTTCAAACATATATTCAAAGTAAATGAAGTCAGAACGTTATATTTTTTAAAATTATTGTTCAAAAGTTACAAATGTTCTTAAATAGCAGCGCTGTAAACATCTTTCTTATTGACGTGTAAGCCTTGACCTTACAATTTTATATTTTTGAAAGGGACAAAATACATACGTATATTCTTTTTAATAGAACAATGCTAGCTCAGTTGAAATGATCGTACTTGTTCTACATCAGGGGTAGATAGCTTATACGAGGTATATGCGAGACTTTGATAATTTTTTTTTGCTAATGTATATGTTTTGGTAAAGAAATGTTAGTTTTTAGTATTATAATTGTAAATGAAAATTGTAAGTAGAAAGGACATTAAAATGGATTTGTTTTTGTTTTTTCTTGTAACGTGTGATATTATGAACATAAAAAATTCGAAAATAATGAAGAAATGTTATTGACGTAATATGAAAATGAGAAGAATAAGCAGAATAATATAAAAGGAAAAAAAGAGCCATTAAAGAAAAGAAGAACAAGAAGTAGCCTATTAGAAAAAAAAAATAAGAAAACGAAAAAGAAGAAAGAAGAAAGAAAGAAAACTAACTAGGAGCGACAGAAGAAGCTTAAAATCGAGAGGAGAACGAGAATTAAAAAAGGAGCAATAACAAGAAAATTAAAAATAAAAATAAAATTAACATCATGATCAATAGAACATTCAAAAAAAGATAAATGAGTGAAAATAGAACGAATGATAGATTGAAAAGGGAAAGGATGGGAGGAGAAGAGAGGAAGAGGCAGAGGGGATAGAGGAGAGATAGATGAAAGAAAATAGATCCACAGAGCCCAGCGCCAATAGCTGTCTCGTCCAATATCCAACTTATTAAACGCCAAACACAACCAATAGGAGACATGCTCCACAACAAGCCGCAGCCCAACACGCTTTGCTTGCTTACTTGTTAGCCGATGCGACCGCTGGACTTCCCCCAACCATCTCCCTCTTATTTCCCTCATCTCTACCAGTTTGCGAGGGAGACTTGGCTCGCATCGCCCCACAGCGTCGCTTCGCATCTCGCTTCATTCATTCGGTAGGACCGCTTTGGAATAGGAGCTCATTCGTACTTCCTCCGATTGCTAGCGCTTCAGTGAGGCAGACCAACGGGGCTCGGTGCAATACACTCCACAGCGACGGCAGCGGTGGAGAACTCGCCTCGCTATCACACCAATATCCCTCCATCTCGTCATCATCATCACCAACCTCTCTCTTCCTCGGACAGCAGTGGTCCCAGCTCGCTTTTTAATTAGCCTCCAAGAATTATTAACAACCCGTGGTAGATTAACTACACGCCACGGACCTCTACCAGATATACGGAGGCTTCGAGCTGCTAGATTAATAACTTACAGTGTACTCCTTCCTACATCACAGTTCGACCGTCCAGTCTTACACCATTTGGATTATTCTCATCATAATTATCTGCACTTATAAGAACAACTTTTTCATTCCTGGGACCTTAAATTTCAACGCGAGATTGTGAAGTAAAAATTGTATTTTGCTGAGGTAAGCATGCATCCGTCATTTATGTCCACCTGTCTGATTATAATTTTCAATCGCAGGTTCATCACATCTTAGCTTTTAAGAGCTTAAATATGTCTTCTATGATTTTTTTTTAGCTCCGAGGTGACATATTTTTGTTTTAACGTAAACAATGATCTGATACTGATGTTCTCTCTTTCTTTCTGTCAGCAGCAATAGATATACTTTACAAAGTTAATGTAGACAGATTTTACATCATAAGTAAATGTTGTGTTAGCCATATCTATCTTGTAATATCTCGTAAACTTATGATTGATTATCTTTTAACAAGGAAAAATTCAAGAACTGTCTAATATTTCGTGAATACCAAATTAAATTACGATTGCGTAGGATCATTGTACCTTCTCTGTTATGCAAAAAAAAGAGTCCATGAAATTCAGGAGCAAATTGTTTATGAAAAATATTGTGAATTATCGAAAAAAAACTCCACAGAGAACAACCAGATAGTTTTTTTTTTAATCTTTTAACATTTTTTTCTTTATTTTCGAGCTCCATCGCGCGATTGAATTTTACAACACTTGAAGTTAGATCTAAAAATATTAATGTCTCATTGGAGGGGGATGTATGAATATTGAAATGCGACTTATTCCTGCTACCATGATTATAATGCAGCAGTTTACCATTCTCTTTAATCATGTTGATTTTAATGAATTTTTATTCTGTGATGACTATAATACTATCGAGCTATTCTCTTATTACTGGGTGAAGAAAAATACATGCTTTATTCATTTTCATATGATATCTGCTAAGAAAATATTTGAAAATAATTAACCGTCTTCTCCTTCACTATAGTTAACCACTTCACGTTAATAGAAAATCACCATACTTTACGTACGAAGAGATGATAGCTCATGTTATATTCTGACATCGTCTGTCAAATTGTGACGTCACAATTATTTAATTAAAAACGTGAATCGTTTTTTAATACCCACTAACAAACCGTGCAGTTATCCCAGGTCATTCATTAGTCATTCCCTTCTATCCCTGACCTTGTTACAACTTTGTGGTGATGGAATATTTCTCAAATTGATGAATACTTAAATTATCATCAACACCCTTCTTTGTTCTAATTTATCTCTTTAAATATTACATTATTGTAACGATGTTTTAATCGCAATTGCTTGAAACGGTTTTCAATTACACTAAACGCTTTTTGCAGACGGTATACATATTTCTCGATTATGACATCACTTATTGCCTGTCACAGTGTATCAATCAATCTTGATATTATCATATTGATGGATGAAAGGACATGCATATAAATTGATTTTAGAGTACTATCATACTTTATCGTAGGATGTCATTTAATTAAAAATATCCCCCTTTAGGTTTATTATTTTCCAGAGTAAAACCATACTCGCTATTAATAACATGTTGAATGATCAAAGTTCTAGTCGCGGTTTTCTTTAAGAAAAGTTATATTTAGTGTGAATTCATCTGAATATTCAACATGTCAAAAGCGATATCAAACGTTCCTATATAAGTCTAGCTCATGCATTTCGTAACTACATACCCCTTTTTGCACAAGCGATGTTGCTAAAAAAATTGAAAATGTTCGTATTATCAAAGTCATATTTTATCGATGGCGTTTTTTCTATCTGTCAAAAAGTACATGCCACTTATATTTTGTCATTTTTAATCCATTCAACGTGATGTTTATGTTACACATTCCTGCTGAAAATATTTCATTCAGAAAAGATTGTTTGATCGAATAATAGAATATGGGGTCTTTCGTCCCAATTTTTAAACAACAAGTTATCCAACAGGAAAATAGAAAGAGTTCAATCGGAAAGAGCATTCAAATTAAACAGAGCGTGATGTATCATTATAATATACACGTCGCCAACCATTTTCAAAATTTACCCGTTTAAATGTAAAGTGTTGGTATTACCCACTATGCAAAAAACTGGATCGCTAAATCAAGCACCGGCATGATGTCCTTAATTTGCAATACAGAAGAGTGTTAGATCAGTGTTAATTAATCCGATTCCAAATATGTTATTTCAATACATTTCGGTGTTAAAATGATATATTTAATTCAACTGTGGTGTTATAGGTAACACTGCTATTATTGTTCTAATATTTTCTGATGTATATATTAGTATCCACGTCGACTGGATGTTGTATTAACATGATTAACACTCTGACTTTGCTGTCTTCTTTTCGAACAGTTTCGGATATAATGCAATTCTAGCATACGGTAATGACATAAACCTATACAATTGATATTTTGCCTATTTGATTGAACAGAATAAACAAAAATTTTCATTTAAATAATTGCTACCATTTTTTTTTTATTTTGCTAAATTACATCGTTAGAAATGTTAGATTAGGGTAAAGGGGTTTGCAATATGCCTATATTTTACTTCTGAAAAAAAAAATGCCAAAGACAATCCCTTTGCTTTGTCCACCACGACGACACTTGAAATCATTTCTTTGTTTGATTCAACACCCCTTCCCCATTTCTGATCCGATACGGCTTTGGAACAGCCCCCAAATAGCCACTTTTTATCGCCTCGCAAATGTTAAGTATTGAGATGATTTTCCGTATTTATTTAGCTCTGTACTTAGTTTACAACATGTTGCTGTGAATAAACATTTTCAGTCCTCTCGATAAATAGAGATCGTGCGAAAAAGGCGTTTGGACGGCGGAAAACAAACATTTAAAGCAAACGCGTTCGATGCGCAATACGTCACGATTTATTCGTTTAATGATGGGGCCAATTGAAATCTTGAAAATAAATGACATGTATTTCTATCAAGCTGTTGGTTGTATTCACATAATGTTTGAATGTTAGACAATCATACGAATCTATCAGTCAATCAAATTGAGTGGCCGTCATTGTGATCATTGGTACTTGCGAAATGAATGCAGCATATTGGCTAATATTTTTTATTGCATTTGGTTCGGAAAAACATTCGTATTTCATCGTTCATCTAATCATTTTAGACGAAATTTTGAGATTGCCAGTCTCCGGGGAGAATTTTTCTTTTATACATACGCGAACGACGGAACAAAACAACTTTTGGATTAAATAAAAAAAAAGCCCCATTTTGTTTCCATATTTTGGCGCCATCTGGCCTTGAATACACAGACGATCGATTTGACTTTTGGTCGATATTTTATGTGTATCGATTGGTGATCGCCAGTGAACAAGGTACCCCCAGTAAGGAAAACAAATAAGATATGACAAATATGATTATGAACAGCATACATGCAAAGGGCTCGAGTAGTTCTGAATGACAATTTGCCAAAGTACTCTATGAATTCATGTGTTTACAAATGCAGATCAAACTCAGTGGATTATTGTCTGCATTTTCTACAATATTGTGGGGCTCTTTAGAGTTTGAAATTTGGTCTTATTATACTGGTCCATGTTTTCATCCATTTACAATCTCAAGTTAAAATGATACGCCTTTATTTCGTTTTTTTTTTGGGGGGATCGAATGCTTCTGAACTATGATTGTCATAATGCTATACCAACGATCTAAGATTAGGTATAGTCCTATCATCCATTGTCTACCCCCCCCCCCTCTCTCTCTCTCTCTCTCTCTCTCTCTCTCTCTCTCCCCTATCCCTCTGTTTCTCTGTTTATGTTGTATTCTTCTCTTTTATTATTTCTTGGTTTACCTCCTCTCCCTCTTCCGCCTCTCATTGGCCCTCAAATACATTTACATCTACTCAATCATTTTGTCAATTCCACTTAGTTTTCACTTGCGTTTGTAAAGACAGTCCTTGATGATTCCAAACGCTTAATGTATTTATGTTTTGTAATCAATCTACGGTTTCTTTCTAGATCAGATTATCAGCTGGTAATAGAATATGTCCTTTGCTTTCCTTTATATTACTATTCTGCTTTGTTACAAATAAACACACACACATATATTATCATCATATTATACACACACGCACATACACACACACACACACACACACACACACACACATAGCTAGACACGCACACGCGTGGTCCCTTCTGTTTCCCCACCCTCTTTGCCCTATGCAATTCACATCACACACAACTCCAGGGTATATACACGCATACATACGCACACCATTCCACGCAAACACACATATACGCACACGCACATGCAGGCCAGCCCACACATCACCACCACGTCGAAAAAAAAAAGTAATTTTCTTTTCCTTGCGATATCCACCCACAAATAAACCCAAAACACAACAAGATAAGCACTCAACCAAAACGCACATACACCCACATACACACACTCACATACACAAGCATGCACACTTTGCAGAAAAACAATCGATATATATTTCCTTTTCTGTTTCCTTCAATCTCTCTCTCTCTCTCTCTCTCTCTCTCTCTGTAAGTGCTCTCTTTTATCCGTAAAATGTACAAGCTGATTTTTTTTTTGCTGGGGTTTATTTTCGACTATGAATTCGCTAAATCTTTCACTCATTAAAATGCTCATAGACATGTGTATAGCAATCATTCAGAACGTGGAAAAAAGCTCCGAAATCCCTATCCACCTAACTCTTTTTCTATTAAAATATTCCATCCAATACACGTACACTTCAGATTCCAACGTTCCGTAAATTGATACATGTACCTGGTTTTGGTCATGAATTAGTAATAATTGTACGCTATGAAAAGAACCATTTAATCATTCAAACGACCGTGAACTCACGAAAAGTTAAGCGATTGTTGGACACAATCTGCACTCTCGGAATCAGCTACAAAGTGTACTAATCACTTAGCTATGGTTGAAATATGAAATATGGTTGAATATGAAAAAAAAATAATATTTCAATTATCGTGATTAAGTAACAACATCATATCAGTTTGGTTTCCTACGCAATGAGGTTTCATAAACCATTGGCTCTCTGGTTTCAGGAAGAATTAATGTAGGTACTCCCACTTAAAAGTCAATTTAGTCTGATTAATACAAAGATCTGGGTTAAGAATGATATCTAACATTTTAGCAAATTACTCTTATTCATTACGCATATGAAATATAAGCTTGATATTAAAGGGATTTGCCAGTGAAAACAAGAGACGGGTAAAGATGACACCTTTAAAAAAAAATGACACCTTTAAAATAGTCAGGTTGATTAGTTGATCCTACTAAAATGATTAAAAAAAACAATAAATTATGACCAGATTCTTAATCAATTTAATGAGAATTTTGTCACTTTTGACTAGAAATGCCTCTGGGATCCTTCAAACTGGTCAAACTGACTTAGCGTACAGACATCAGTTGACTTGCCAGATTTGCACAATTTTACTCAATATTGTACAAAAATATTAATCAATTAACATACCCTTTTCCCTTTGAATATTGAGTTAACTTCTACCCATCCTTCTTTAGAGAATATGAGGGAAATGGTAGATTCTGATTGTCAAGAGCAAGGTACACGAACACACTGAACGGAAAACTCAGATAGACATGTACTATTACAGAGAGAGAGAGAGAGAGAGAGAGAGAAAAGGAAGAATTATACGGTAGAAAAAAGGGGGAGAAATAGAGAGAGGGAGGAAAAAAGAGCAACCGAAACAAGAATTGAAAGCAGCAGAATACACGGGCCGCTGGTCTGTGTTACGCCTTACCGCCTTCATGCACCTGCATCCTGCCACAAGCTCCGGGGAAGGCGATGGTGGAGCAGGTGTTTCTCACCAAAGCCCGTACTTCCACTTGCTCTGCATTGAATAGCACCGATACCAAGCTCAAATGGTGGAGGGAGGGAGGAAAATGGGGATTTTTTTTTCTCTCCTCTAAACTAGTGTAGTATTAAAGCACTGGAAGTAGACACGGCTATGTAGATGTACTTTATACACAAATTGAATGAAGTCGTGGAACACATTCTTATAACGAACTAGTTAAAAATGAGTAGTAGTCAGCTAGGAGTCAACTGTAATTCTAGTCAAATTTGACTATCTCTCTTGTTGTGTGTGACTGAGTTTCAGTCATTTCTGACTGGAAATTAATAAAATAATGACTAGTTCACTAGTTGGCTCCAAGCTGACTTCTCATCTAGTTATTTTGATATAGATCATTTTGAGAGTGCATGTATGCTTAGACAATATCTACACGATATGTATGTTTGTACGTTATAACCAGAATGTAAAATTCACATGCGTCACAATTTTTTTTTTCGAAACGAGTGTAAAAACAAGGATTAAGCCCGTAGACTCATCTCTAAGTAAAGGTTGTATACCTGAATTAGAATGAAGGGACTCGGGTACTTATTAATTATGTTTATGTTTATACGAGCAAGGCTTTAGGCACAGGTATATAATATACAAGTCACATACTTGACATTTTGTTGACATTTTTGCTGTAATGCAAAGTATCCTTCGTCATGTTCGTAGAAATATGGCCTTTTCATCCATTAAACATATAGGGCTCATAACCATTTAAACATTCGTCAGATCTCATAGGCTTCCATACACACATATATATCTGTTAAAATTGTATATGCATATTGCACAAAGAGGTATGGATCCTATATTTATGTTCTGTCCTTTAACAAAAGAGCGATCCCGCATATATTTGTGATAAACTTTGAATTGCAGTAAAAATAAAAGACGTGCATTTTGTTCTTCAATGTATATTTTCGCAAAATATTCAATATTTCACTCTCAATTATAAAATAGAGATGAATATTATAACTATTGTTGCTATTTTCCACCATCGTACATTGAATTTCCATTTAGCACCTTGATTGACTACTGATCAAACAAATGCTTATTTCAAATCTATTGTGTTTTATCATTTCAGGTGATCTCATATTTCGCTGCTCCCTTGAACCTGGGGAA
Organism: Temnopleurus reevesii; assembly: GCA_036244855.1. NCBI lineage: Eukaryota > Metazoa > Echinodermata > Echinoidea > Temnopleuroida > Temnopleuridae > Temnopleurus > Temnopleurus reevesii. Next base: position 11,205 of record BQKZ01003903.1, read on the forward strand.
TAACATACAGTAGTCACGATGAAGGTGGAAGAAACTACAATGAGTCCGACCAGCGAAAATGGGTCTGCTGCAGGTAAGATTATAATATATTGGAAAAAATAATGGAAATAATCAAAAATAGAAAGAATGTTTCAATTTTGCGAGTCGAAACAATTAAAAAACAACGCCACTGTAAAATACTGAATTCACGTATAAACATGTTCATTTATAAATCTAATCCAAACCTGTTCAAATTTATCGTTCATACTGTATTAATTACTTTCTGATTACAACATGGGGAGGGGGAGGGGCGAGGAGATTGCCTTAAGTATTGCCGTAGAATACACCTGCTGTATATTTTAGTATTAATCTCTAAAACAAAAATAAAGCAATAAAAGCAAAATAAAGTCGGTTATGGACAATAGAGCCGTACGCCGTGTATTGAATTGTGCGGACACCACAATAACAAGTCGGTTCCAATTTGAATAGCATTACAAATGAGCATTGCATTGGCGTTCGAGTTAATTTTACGGAAATAGATTATATCGTGTTATATATGCCCTGTTTTTTACGTGAACGTATTCCATGTTCACCTCGTCTGTGCTCCAAAGGTCGTGGGTGTAATCTTAACACCTTACTATACACCTTTATAGTGTTTGGGTTGCCCCGTGTGTTTTGTTTGGTCTTTTTGGTTTTTCCTAAATAATAATCGATTGATAAAAGATGCCCTTTTAGTCACCTTTTCTTGCTCAAAAGGTTATTCCAGGAGGGGAAGGTTCATTATTGCACCGTGAACTAGATCAATGTGGCAATTATATTCACCACTGGAAAGGAATGAGTTAATTATTAATGCTTGTTTCTTTACAGTTAGCAGGGAGAATGCAATACAAAAGAGACATGGCAGTATTCAAAAGTTCTGCATGTTTTTTGCTATTCTATGTTTTTAATTTAATAAATTGTTATGATATTACATTTAAACTTTACGTTGTATAATGATAATATTCATGATCATGTAGACAAATCGAGTATATTTTATTAAACAACAAAATTGTTTCATACCATTCTTTAGTGATTTTAAGGGTAAATGTGCGTTCGTCCTAGTTTTCTTGCATGGAAGTTCAGGAAAGATAGTGATATGTCATTGTCTTACAAAAGATCGTTTAAAAAGATAATACATGTAGTTTCAATTCCATTACCGGTAAAGACTGGATGGATGGATGGCAAGAAGATCAATCACTGATGGAGATGAGAATTAGAAGGGAGGAGAAATGTATAAATAGATGAAAGATGGCGGTTTTCTATGTTACCCCGGTATTATTCATCATGTAAATCTTGTCATCGCTCAAGACACATATCCATCGTCTTCAATCGCTTAATTCACATCCGTCATCCATTCACCCGCCCCAGATCCCATCTTCCATCTCCCATCCTCACCCTAAGTGATCACCCCTTCCTCCTTCTTCTGTCAGACCACCTTAAAAACATCCTCAACACAGATGGTTCTGGTCTCAAAAGTTTACGATCAAAGACTGGTGGACGTTAATGAGAATTAAATAAAGATCTGATCGGTGTTGGATTGTCCATCTCCGTTTCCAGTGATGCGATCCAGAGGACACGATGGAGGTCTTGAACTCTCGTGTGCGGAGATGGGAGCGCACTGGTGCGTGCACCGTTCAGTGTTCAATGGAGTGTGTAGGAGAGATGGGGGAAGAATGAAAGACGATGAGGTTGGAAAATGGATAGTGAAGAAGAAATAGGAAATGGAAATAAGAACAGAAGCAAGAGGAACAGGAGGAGGAGGAAAAAAAGAAGAAGAAGAAGAAGAAGGCGAAAAAAGGAGTAGAAAAATAAGAATAAAAGGAGGAGTACGATGAGGAGAGGGAGGAAGAAAAAGAACAAGAGGAAGAGAAAGAAAAAGATTAGGATGAACCAGACGAAGAAGGAGAGGGGGAGGAGGAGGGGCATTAATTAAATTGGCACTAACACATACATAAATAAGAAATTAATGATTAGCAATTATGAACAGATACACAGATAAAGGGAGAGGTGATTTAGCACAAAACAAATATTGATGTCTGCATCTCAAAATATCAAGTGAAATGTATTTATTTTTATATAAACATAAAGGTACATTACGAAGACAGCTTGATATGTTGATATACCGATGTGAAGTATAGACAAACCACTCTTGGTAGTGACGAAATCTGTGAAAACTGGGTTTATTTTGATACTTATTCTGACTAGACTCGGAGCAAAGGAATTAGTATGAAAGAGGGGATATAAAGAAGGCAAAAATAAGGAGAATGGGAAATTGGGGTAATAAAAACACTAATTATAGTATTGTGTATCGTTTAATGAAGATTGCTGACAGGAAAAGGTCGGGTGAAATAAAGATATTCACATAATTATGATGTAGCTATAGGGAAGTGAGAGAAGGGGAGATGAAGAATAAAGTGATGAAAAGGTGAGGAAAGACAGAGAAAGGCAGAGATTGTAATGTAGATAGAGAGAAAGAAAGAGAAATAGACGGAGAGAGAGAGGAGAAGATGCAGATGAGAAAGATGGATGGAGATGGAAGAACGAGGATGGATCCCAAAAGATGACAGCCCGAGTCATGATATCTCTCCACACACCCCATACACCAGACGGCTGCAGATCTAATGAATATCAATTTACACGAATGGCTATTCATTCAATTACTCCTAATTCATAAATAGTCTGTGCAAGATATGGCTCTATTACCCTAACATATCAACGAATCTATTAGACATGTGTGCAACCGGCATGACAACATCACAAATATTAATTTGTATATCTCTCGCATTCGGTCGCTGCACTGAAACTTGAGATAATTCATACAAAACAAGCACGGATAGGAAATGTATACGATACACAGCTACTCAGCGTGCGCAATATTTTGACAAGTCCTATAACCCCGTTATTCCTTTCTCATTAACCGAAGTGCTAATTTGAACACAATCATTCATCTTTCGCATCAAGATACCACACTGAAATTTGAGCTTGTAACTCACAAGTGAGCAAGGATTCACAGCATATGTGCTTCATCATTGTATACAAATGTCATTATCATTATATTGTCAAAATTTCCTGTAAATTTGTATTTATTCTTAATTAATGCACTTTAATTACCGCTTAAATTTCATTTAGCACAGAATGATTTGATATGTTGTTTGGAAACTCTCGTATTTTCCGAACATTGCGATTTTGCACTTGATATTTATATTTCTTAATTGGATTTACTTTTTTGTATTTGCATACACCATTTTCTTTTAACTGAAAAAGACATTAACCACCAAATTTTTATACTCTCCCCGTTTCCATTCAACTTTCTAGTTTTCATATTTCAGTTCTTGTATGTTTATGCATCATTTCCTCACCTCCAAATTGATCCCCTAAAACTAAAACTGTCGGATCTCATGAAACCCAATTCAAAGCGGACATTTCCGATGAAAGATCGAAGTCATATCTTGATGCTATTGTTCAACCACATGCCGTTTTTCACATGGTCGAACATCGCAATTAACCAGCTCATTTCACCGTCTTAAGAGTAAGGCATCGAACGGGGCATCATGAGATGTGCTTATGGAAGGAAAAAGCAGCGAAAGAAAATAACGCAATGTACACATCTTGTAAACTATGCCCAAGCCTGGGTCAAATTTAAGTATTTTAAATTATGCCCCCCCCCCCCTCCCCCGGAAAAGGGCAGTATTTGCATTTTTGTCGATATTGACTTTTTGTGCATAAAAGTGGTCAATATGCAATCCATTTTTTTGTTACAAATTCAATATTCTAAAAGGAAAAAAACAAAGAATTTGAAACACCATATTTCTTTACTATATACTGCTAGCATTATCTACAATTTCCTATTGGTCTCACCGAATAAAATGGTCAATATCTGAGAATTTGCAGAATATAGATACTGCGTTTTCCTAAAGAGATGGGGAGGGGTGGGCAGAAATTGCAGATGCGTACTTGGGTGAGGAGAGCGTCGAACAGCGACCCGCTTAACGATGTCCTTGGTGCCCTAATCGTATTTCTGGGTTTCTCAAATCGATGAGGAGCACGCTTCTTCTTCGATTGATCGACATCGACGAGTCGTAGACGGAACCGTTAGCGAAATCAGGGGCCTGTAACATAAAAGATGCAATTAAACTTACGATAAATATTAGTCGTAAGTCTATGGGAAAACGTGTACTGTAGGGACACCATCCATTTTTTTATTTATCGTATCTCTTTTCTGTTACAGGCCTCAGCTCTTCTTTTCTACTCTCGTTTTGAGGCGATCGACTTGATCTGCCGGAAAATAGCATATCCATTAGAGATTAAGAGTGCATGAAATTCTACATTATATGCATTGCATTAATTTTGGTTGGGTTGATGCATTTTAGTGCAGTGTTACACATGTTTAGAAATGACAGTTTCACTGTTTTATATAGGACTAATCTATAAATTCTCTACATACGTCATAAATTAACATTTTGTCCGTTTTCCTTTTACACGAAATTTATGACAAACTCAATATGTAAGAAAACATTATAATTATACATTAAAAACATCTGCTAATAATATTTTGAGATTATTTTCCCGAAAATGATAACCAAAACAATTTTATACCAAGCAAATATTACGATTCACTAAAAAATTGATAAGGGTAATGGTATCAGTCTGACTAATAAACTGCTGGAGTAATTAAACACTTAAACGCATCACGTGACTGAATGAAAAGGCTGAAAAACATCTCAGAAATTTCAGTGAAAAAGATGAGGAATAAGGTTGATAGATGGGGAATTTTTTTTTCTCTCAAAATGTCGATGTTGAGAATACTATGCATCTATTTTAATCAGATCTTTTCCCATTCCTGTAGGCAATACAGTTGCAGACAAGTTGGCTTAACGTTAATAGGTGGCAGCGGTGGGATTTAATTAAAGATCAATCGTCCTGCGTATAAAAGACATGTATGGTGTCCGCCAATGTATTATGTACACTGACATGATTCAGTATGAATGGGAAGCATGATAATAAACGTTTGCGACGTACGCCACGCGGCACAGGGCAGAAACGATCGTCCTAATTTATGAGCGATGAAGAAGAGGAGCGGGGAAGATAATTCTTTCCTCAGATTTCAGCTCTTGTCCAATTTAATTCCATTCGATTGCAATGATGGTCGAATTTAGAGCAAGGCATCCGTATTTCTTATACATGAAGATGAATGTTCCGACTGGCGCAGTCTGATGTAAATTGCTCTAGCACGCACCGGGATGAGAGAGAGGGAGGCCGAGAGCGGTGGTTGTCCGATGAGTTGATGCCGTAACACAGTCATAAATTCCGCAACTCGTTTCCCATCTACACAAATCATAACGCCCACAAGAATGTCAAATTTCTCAGCAAAAGTCTCAAATTTATGGACTCCAAATAATAAGGTTCCTCGAATTCGGAAGAGCAAGAATCGTGACGGTTAAAAGAGCATGCTGCAAGTGTAGAGATTTTTAAAGTGAGATACAGAATTTCTCAGTCACTTACTAAGCATTCTATATAAAGCGCCTGAAAAGAAAAGGGGTAAGAGATAGAAATATAGAGATATCCGAGAGAAGAAAAATAAGCGCAAAGCAGACTCCTCTGTTAATAGAACTGCAGACCAATCTACAACCAATTCTCATATTGAGATGACACTTCATTATTTTCTTTCCTCGGCGATGGGGGCTCTCTCAAATGAAGAAAAAAGGGCAAATTCTTGTTACGATTGGAGGCCATCTTAGCCCCTCAAGAAACAACAGCAACAACTCGCGACATCCCAAAATATTGTTCTTGTCGATCGTAGCTTGCGGCACTGGGGCCGTTCACACTGTCTGATTCACATTTCTCCAATGGCAGTAATGACTAAACTATTCATATCCTGCATTGGAATATGGAGATTATGTGGACAGAGCCTCGCTAGATATTTTTTCTCGTGTGCAGATTTATACCCGTGTGCATAAATCCCTAAATTATATACTAAAAAATACAGAGTTCTTTCGGACTTGCATTTTCTTTATTATTGTACGTGCATATTTATGAGTTCAGAGATGTAGAAGATATTTTCATAGTGTTAGTAATGGGATTTCCATAGTCATATTTCTAGTCGTGTTGCATAAATTGAGAAATTATTTGATTAAAGTTTTGAATGTTTTATGAAGATTGCATACAATATAAAGACAAACAGAATGGTTATTGACGAAGAAAACAAGGGGATATAAATACGTATATTTCTTTAAGGAAAAAGAAAACAAGTTGCGAAGTATTGCCAGGGGCACAAAAATAAAGTCTGCCATTAAAAAGAAGCAATCCACATATGACTAACATTATTTTTTTTTTAATAATGTTAAGATGCTTCGTGAATTAGTTAAAGAACAAACCACAAAACTGGACAACGGTTACATAGAGTTGTTATTATTTTGCTGAAGTCTGAAAAACAAAAAAAAATATAAGAATGTTTATCTCAAGAGTTTTACCAACGTAAGTAAAATTAAACGCGAGGAAAATGTCAAGATCGTTTTTATAAGATTTGAACGTACAATGTATGGACAATAATTGCCCTGTGACAATTAAGCTTTTTTAAAGCCCTGGTCACATAGGACCCCGGAATCAACACGATTCACCCCGACTCGTTGTTCTGAGGCAGTTAACTGTAAATTAACAAAGAGTTGGGGTGAATCGTGTTGCTTCCGGTTCCTATGTCACCAGGGCTTAACAGTGTTATCTCTGCAAGAAACATGTTTTTTTTGTATATTATCAATGATATAAGCATGTACAAAATGCTTCTTCATTTTAAAATGTTAAAATATTAACTTGCTTCGCCTCTTTTCTTTTCGCTGCTTCACAGCGGGGCTCGCAACCAATGGGACCAGACCATCCAAAGAGATGTGTGCAGGGTGTCAGCGGGCAATAGAGGATCGCTATCTCATGAAGGTTATGGATCACTGTTGGCATGAACAATGTCTACAATGCAGCGTCTGTAGGATAAGACTATCACACTCATGCTTTGCCAGAGATCGCAAACTATACTGCAAGTTAGACTACGAAAAGTGAGTAATTGTGATCCTTTTATCATTGTGTTGTGATGATGTTTGACCCACTAACTTCTATTCCTCCTATAGACAAAAAGTCTTTGTTAATTAAGGAGGTGCTGCTACAAACTAGATATTGAGTATTACATGGTACACGCCTTAAAATCTGAATTTAGTTAGTTAGCTAGTAGCGACTAATTGCCAGTTGCAGTTGATGGGCAAACTCTAATCAAAACCATTGTTTACGATGCGCGTTCCAAGAAGCAAATGATTTGCATTTGATTTGCGACTACAACTTTGTAGCAACACCCATGCATTTGATCTTACAATTTTGCTATGACAAGTATCGGACATTTAATTGAACTTGTTATGCTGCATACACTGGGTATTATATCCTTTTCCTATCATGAAATTTTTCACTTCAATTTTTCATCAAAATAATCATTTATGAAAGATAATCATTTATGAAGAAAATTAAGAATATTCAATTTAGCAGAGAAAAAAAATCAAGCGTTAGATATCGAGAAGTAAGTAAAAGATAAGCATAGATTGTATAACAGTAATGAATAAAAAAAAAAGCAACAAGATGGACAAGAGCTATAGTCATCTGATAAATGGTTTACAAATGCAAGCAGCATAAGTCATGCAGCATCCGTCCTTTCTCTTCCTTCAGTCCCATCTATGCTAATCCGGTTCATCTCTTAATTGATCCTAAATCATGCAAATCCCCACCCAGGCTTTGAGTGAACCCGAAAGATTCTAATAATTCACGGGGCGTGCATTATACCTCAGCAATCCACCACTCCTCGGTGTAATTTGGGAGGATTCTAAGTGCAGTGCTTTGCGAGGAATATCTGCTATAATGGATGCGGTAATACGGAGTAATTGTTGAATGGTTTGTGTTATTCATGAGTTAGTTTTGTAGTCCTTTTGTATGATTTATGCCCCCCCCTGCGAATATTTCCATAACACCACCGTACAACTAATCCCCCAAAGTTTCCTCTACCGATACTTTTACTGATTTGCTAAGTGCTTTTGTAGTTTTATGCGTTTCTTCTGGGTCAGGTTTTATTGCAATTATTTGAGGGAACTCCCGAGCTAGGCAGTGTAACAGCTGTAATATATTTGCATTTAAATACAAAAATATATGTTATCTTTCCACAGGAAGATGAAAAAAATGTGGGGGCGGGGAAAACACGTCGGAGGGATGTACAAGAAATATGAAGAATATCTTAAATTGAATTGAATTGATATAGTCTATCAAAGTCTAGACATTCAATAATGATAAAGGCTATCATCAATACATTTAAACATGAACACACATACCAGCCCCCCCCCCCCATTTACAAATAACTCTTTTAAAAATGACATTACACGCACGTTAATTACATGTAGTTTGGGATCTGTAGTACGAGGCCCCTAGAATTTGGCCCCCTCCCAATCCTCACACACATACAACCACGAACACCCCCTCCCCTGGGATGAAAAGAAACGGGGGTCAGAGAGGTGGCGAGTTTTGAAACGACTAAAATATGTGCTGAATACAGAATGGGATGGGGTGGAGGCGGGAGAATTCACACTATGTGGCGATTTTCAAGCAGCACCCGGCGGTACGGCTGAAACAACTCTGGACTTCTGCTTCTCACCCGTGTGTCACACTTATAGGAATGGTCTCGGGTACAGCGTGCTAATATCGAACGGTCTATTCCCACTACCACGATTTAAAGACATTACATAGTCAAATTTACATCCGTTCTACCCTGTTATGCCAAGAAAAATGCATTTAGTTGTAGAGCATATTGCTCGTTACAAAAAAAAGTATGACTGACATGTTTAAGGGATACAAAGGCAGCTACTCTTTTTCTGGTCATTGCAATTTCCAGACATCTAAGAAATCCTGACCATTTTTATTGTCATTTTAATCAGACTCTAGTTACTTTTGACTGGGAAATAGTAATTGCACCTGTGCTAAATTAAGGCGCTTGTATTAACCCTATCTGCCTAAGATTGAGAGTTGGTGACTTGATGTGCATCTTAAGCCATCTGAGGAAACTTTTATCTCGTAACATAACGACTTTGGAACTATATATTTTTTCAATTTGGTTCATTTCAGTGGTCGAAAACATCCCCTGTCCTTCCCTCTTATCCAAGCATTGTTGCAGAGAGAACAGCCCCGAAAGGTTCCTTGCCAAACGTGGCATATTTGCGCTTGATTCGCAGCCCATCGCGGCATTTTAAAGAAGTGAAGACCAGTGCAAAGATTGTCTATTAGCATGCAAAACACAAAGAATACACAGACCCTAAGTCCACGCATACAGTGACCGTCCATACTCAATTGCGTGCAGTCTTAAAGGCTGACTCACACCTTTGCGTTTTTAGTCTGCGTCGGCCGAGCGTTTTTTGACAAATAAACGCTCCCTTGATGCACAAAGACGCAGGTCATACGGTGGACTGACGTTCCACGTACACTCCACGAGCGCAAGCCGAACGTCAGTCCGCCGTCTGATAAGCATATACTGTGCGTCTAGGGATCGTTTTTAATTTTTATAAACGCTCGGCTGACGCAGGCTAAACCGAAAAGGTGTGAGTCGGCCATAAAGGCAATGGGAAACAATATATAGGAACGAGGATGGTGACTCCCCTAACGTTGAGTTAATGCACTTTTTCCTCCATCGATCTCTGACATGGAGTGCCTTAAGGTACAAGAGTTCACGGGGTAATTACTTCACAATGAGGACTGTGAAGTGCCTAAAGCTAAATCTTACCTCATTGGCAATTGCTACTAAGTTTGAGTGTAATATTCAATAATTTGAATTTGAGTGTAATATTCAATAATCATCAGCAATATTCTAATAAGCGAGAATCAATGGAAAAGGACATGTGCACCACTGTACCCTTGGGAAATTGGTTTTGAAGGACCCAGCATGAAAAGTTTTGGACTGGACGACATTGACAGCATGAATATTGTCGCGTAGTTGATCAAAATAGTAAGTTAATATCTTCAGTAGATAGCACTTGCCATACATTTTTATGTATGTATCATTTTCGAACTGTTCTGATGGAGTTGTTTAATCAACTTAGACCGTGACCCTGTGTGCAAACATTTCCAAGAAGCATGTCCAAGAATGAACAATCCTGCTCATTCACCTCACCTGACTTGTATTTAGTGAACGAATTTCTTGCTGAATGAAATTCACGCCTTGACTAAAATTCGAATCTGTGACCGTCTGCTTGAAAGGTTCCAGTGTTAACCACTTGTCTAGGAAATTTCCCCTCTATTTATCATTTACAATGTTCCGAAACATTGCGGAACGAATGCACATAATGTATACAAATCAGCAATGCGATCTAATGAAGATATCAACATATCGTTTTTGTCCACAATTTATTACATTTCACGATCAGAAGTTAAATCGTTAAAAAAATTTCGATGATTGTAAGTTGTGTGTTGACGTTATGTCTGTGGTGTATGCGCACTTGTCTTCTGGTTTAAGAACTCACCGCGAGGACAGATAAGGAAGGTGAGTGGCCGCATCAACAAAATGGCGGCTGCAGAGGACGAACCACTGACTTAAATTGGCAAACCCATAATCATTTTCGTTAGTTGCAAAATATAGGAATTAGAAATGGAATTAACAAATAAATACAGAGAAGAGTAGGTATGGGGAGATAGACCAACCCGAATAGATGGATGAATAGATAGGGGGTAGATAGATACATATTAGATAGATACAGAGAGAGAGAGAGAGACAGAGAGAGAGAGAGAGAGAGAGAGGGGGGGGAGATGAGAGTTAGTCCTTCACATGACGGGACTAATTTAGCGCACGGAATCCCTCGGCTCGGAATTATTGGCGATCTGATTTCGCTGGTATATTATTCGGTAGATCTGATTAAATCGAGTTAAACCACAATCGGCGACAGGGATGCGAAATAATGCGATAAACGATTCGTGTGTGTGCGTACTCTCGTGCGTGTGTAGTGTATATTCATGCATTTTATGAGTCTGTGTGAGTGTGCGTTTTTTTATAACATGTGCGAGTGGGTTGTATGTTTTTCTTCATGGTGGGGCAAACGGGCAAAGAAATTACATGGCTAGGGTGGCTTAGAAGGGACGAATAAAATGTGAAGCTTTGCGGAGGGCTTTGATTACCAGTGCTGTCTGCTCTGCTCTTCAAACGATGTAATCTATCATTTAACATTGGTAGGAGAGCATGTAATTATGAAGGGCCTTGATTGCAGATAAATACAGGGGGGGGCATAGTTTCAGCTTGGTCGGGCTTTCTGAATAGTCTAAGTCGTTACAATGTTATGGATACATTTCTTCTTTCGGTTTCAATAACATCATGTCCTGTAAAAAAATGAAAATATGTGGATTATCTCGCTTAATTTGATGTTGCTTTCTAGAAATGATTTACAATAAAACTGTAAGGAACCAGTCTAAAAGTTAATTGGCAAGACATTTCCTAAAAAAAAAAAAGAAGTGAGGATGTGAGATTTATAGTTGTCTGGGAATTCCTCTTCTACAATCATGACAGGATGTTAGCTTTATGTTCACATCGAATAATTGATGCATGGTGCTATCATTAAACGAAAGAAACCCACGATCTTTTTTCCCACACGATAAGCAGTGGGTGGGGCCACGTGCATCTTCCGAAGCCATGTATTTGTTGGGTAACACGTGGCCTACTGCACACGCCTGTCCTCCTCAAACGCATGCATGGCGTGTGTGGGGACATTAGCCGGTCGAAAGAGAAAACGATTTATGTTCCGCGAAATATGACCCGAATGTTTCCTCTACATTTTCTTCATCGACAATCCTGATTATCTTCATAATAATCCTTATTTCTCAAAGTTAGGGCGCGATTATTTGGGCTAAAATTGCAACACGAGTTTAAATCAAATGGGCAATATTTGGGTCAAGATGTCTAACTGTTTGTAATGATACTTGCTCATACCCAGCTTATTACAGACATTCGCATATTCTTGAGGAGCAGAATATCGATCAACTTTCGCGCGCATTACACATCGTCGTTTGTCGTCTGCAAGGCCATAGTGAGGTAGGTTTGCAGAGCCGAAAAACGATGATGACGACTGCGATTATGCCCATCTAAGATTACAAACACCGATAGTTTCCATCCGCATTGGTCTCGCACAAAAAAATATTCGGCAAGCGATTAATCTTATTCATAAGGTCCTCACGTATGCGACTGCTAGAAGATGCTTGAGAAAAGCAGAGAGGTAAAACAGCTTGGGCACTTGAAGGACGGGACGCCTCCACCCCAGCGAGCCCGACATTGCCGGGTCGGGCGGGCTCAAGTGACACGAGGCTCTCGTGGAGGACCTGGATAAGTAGGGGTTTCACTGACCAAGTGGGCGTATCTCCGTTTCGGGGTTTAGCGGAGTTTACAGGAAAAGCAGTAAATCAATGCTGACAGTGGGTCACCGATAAGAACTCTTACCATTCGGACTATTGATATTCAGAGGGTATTGGCCGGAAAGCTGGGTGACCATTAATCCTCTAAGCACCCTCAACTTGCTCTCTGCGTCGTATTTTGGAAACAGCAACATCTAAAATGACGTATCGAGAACACTATACGATGCGGCACTGATGTAAATGTGGTGTGAATGTTTAAACACTCTGACAATTCAAATCAAATCTGTAAATGCTTTGAAATGCCAATATATCGAAACTACTCGTGTTGTGTTTGACCTCACCTTGCTGCAGTCACCAATTTCATTAAAAAATGTAATACATGCTCAAATATTACCCTTGAAACACTCAAAATCTAATATTCAGTATTATGATGAAGATAAATGTAAAAACTCTTATTTTTGAGTAGACACACGAACGAATGCATCCCTTGACCAAAATGCAGAGCAGTTCCCAGCAAAGACAAAGGTCCGCAATGATGTCAATGCAACGCGCATTGCATGCTCTCTACAGGAAACGCACAAACCAAATTGGTTGAATACAAAGACGATTCGTGTAACACAAGTCTATTAGAAATAAAAATCGGGAGCTTGCAGATCATTGATCTATTTGTTTCTGGTGACTTTTTCGAGCTTTTATATATTCCAAGAACAAATGCAGAAGAGCGTGTTTAAAACCACCGCCTTTTCTCCTCAATGGACAACATGCATATAACTGGAGAGCGATATTTCTATAAATCTCGCACGCTCTCTCAAAGTCAAAACGCTACCGCCCTGACAGCGGATCGAAAAGATACGTGTCAGAGTTTTGTTTCAACTTCATTTATCTCTTCCTCATCAAAAACCGATAAATGTGGGGCAAATGTTATGAGTTCTGGGAGTGCCCGGTATATTGCTGTATTTAAAAAACTACTCGAGGGCGTTCCTTTTGTATGAAAGAAAGCCATGATCCGCAGTGATATCTGAGGCGCACGTACCTCATGCATACATCGAAGAGCGAGTGGCTTTTGTAGCTAATCTAGAACCAAAGAAAGATAGGCAATTGAAGATCGAAATACGTGTTTCGTTTCACAAAGCAGTTAGTTTTGTTATTATACAGAACTGGTGGAATATTAATATGGGTCAGGTCAATAAAAAAAGGACTTCGATATACGTCATAATAGGATTCGAAACTTTCACTGACTGACTGACAGTCAGAAGACCAGGGTTCTTATGGTAGAGGTCTGCATGACTCTGCGCACGATCGGCAATCCCTGTCTGTTCTCAATGATAACTCATGTCGCTGAGTGAGCACCCGAAAGAGGTTTGCGTAATTCTAAGAACAGCTGTACAAAACACAACCCAGATAAACGCTTTGCTAAGAATGACGCACATTTTTACCAGGGGTAATAAAATGTAAAAGTGGCACCGGAACACTTTCATCGAACACAAGTTTGAATGGACTAGCTATTGTTCTCGAAGAATTGCTTGTCACCCCAATGCTTTTCAATATTTCTTACAATTAAATAAATTACAGAGGAGGTTGCCACTTTCGTTAATAGGTTCACATATTCAGTAAAAAGAAAAGAGAGAAAAAAATAGGAAGAGTATAAAGCAGATGAGACTGTACAGGGAGAGATTTAAATTATCAACAGGTGATATAAAGTTCAACAGAGTTTACGTAAGCCCCCTTAATCTATTATATAACGGCTAATGTTCAAATCCTCCATTTTCAATATATTCAATTAGGCATGTCACACATCAAACAACATTATACGTCATAACAAATTAGTTCTCATTAAGGTATTTTTATCAAGGTTCTTCTATTTAGGAGATATGTTTTGGATAACCCACTCTTATGCATGTCTGGTGTCAGGGTGTCAAGTCATTGCAAAATATGAATAGCAGATAAATCAGTCTTGTATAAGGGAAAATGCCTTTTTTTTTCTTTTTCTAAAACTCAAATATTTAGCAGGTAAATCAACGTTATGACCACTGAGGACAGTACAAATGGGGAGGGATGATTTAAATGAACATGATGAAAGAGAGATAGAAGGACTAAAATGGGGAATAGGGAAAGCAAGAAGATAGACATGATAGATGTAGAGATTGATAAAGACACATCATGCAGAAAGACTTTGGATATGTGGTGATAGGAAAATGAAGAATTCCGCTTTAAAAACAAGAAAATTACGAAGCTGAAAGTGGTGTTACAAGTCATGTACGCAAAACAAATGGGGAACATAATGACAGAACAACAAACAAAGTTGCTCTATGTGAAGCTATTAAACAGAGTTTGAAGGACAAAATGAGTGAAAGACTGTGAAAATGAAGTCAGAATTAGTAGGGAAAGGAGATGAGAGAGGGATGGTGAAGTGAACCAGACACGTGATCATCTTTGTAGTTTCATCAAGGCGGCTTTAATTCAGCCGTCCTCGCAATATACACAAAACGGAAAGCCGTGCTCAACCCTGGCCGGATATTGCCTCTTTCGCGCTCACATCGCTTGCGCTCCAACCAGCATGCAGGAGAAAAAAAATCGTGAAAAGAGAAGAAAAGGGGGTATTTGTTCATTCACTGTGCCCAAAAGTTAGATGAAAACGCAATAATTCCAGCTCAGATGGTAAAGAAAAAGAACGCAGCGTGGTTGGAAATTTTAAATAACATCGAAAACGCTGCTGGAAAACTATTCATGGGTGTTTGGCAGTATTCAAAGTCATGTAGTTTGTTGATTGCTATAGCAACGTTGATATTGGCTTTAGTAGTTTGGGAAACAGCGTCTATTTTCATTATCTTAACAAAGGGGAAATTATGAGAATTGTTAAGTGAAGGCGTATAGCGACCATGTAAATCATCATTTAGACATGTGGAATATAACCTGCTCTTGTGGTTTAAGAAGTTTGTATTTTTCTTTGTAATAATATAAGCAATGCAAAATCAAATATAAAATCTAAAAATCAATCTACCTTGAATATCAAACAAAAGTAAATAAAATACTACAGAAAAAGAAATATACGTATATAAGCATCCTTGAAATCGCTTCAGGGTAATAATAGCTATGGGTGCATGAGAAAATATATGTGGGAGAAATAAATGTACGGAGCTTACACTAAAAGGCATACGCATATGGAATAAAAGATCGGATTAAGCCTTATAAAACTTGGTGAATAAAAGAATCAGAAGAGTTAAATAAAGAATAGGGTAGAGAAGGTACGGGGTAACATACATACCGACAAACATACTAAGGGGAATAGAGACATAGAAAATATAAGAGTGGGTGAGAATGAGGGATAAAGAAAGAGGTATAGATAAAGAGACAGTTGTGCGGAATGTGAACGAAGCCAAATCATAAACGAGACACACACAATATGAGATCGAAGAGAAGGAGAGGGAGAGAGGGTCAGAGTTTTCTAATAAAGTCACTCGCAAACCTTAAGCTGATGACGACGACGATTTTGTAATAAGCCGAGCCAGCGTTACATTGAAGGACCCTGGTATTGACTCTAGCATTTATCACTGGGGGACCTGATAGGATGATAAAGTCAGAGCCTTGTGACTCGATGAACGATCGTGACAATTCGAAATTTCACACCTGATGGAGAGAAGGTGAAAAGGGCTAATTTTGGATGAGGGATGATGATGTGAATGCTGGTCTCGGAAGAAGAAAAGAAGAGATGGAGATGATGAAATGATAATGGGGAGACAAAAACAACGGTGGTGGTGGTGGT
>BQKZ01003903.1:27653-64832 GCA_036244855.1 Temnopleurus reevesii
GGGGACCTGATATGATGATAAAGTCAGAGCCTTGTGACTCGATGAACGATCGTGACAATTCGAAATTTCACACCTGATGGAGAGAAGGTGAAAAGGGCTAATTTTGGATGAGGGATGATGATGTGAATGCTGGTCTCGGAAGAAGAATAGAAGAGATGGTGATGATGAAATGATAATGGGGAGACAAAAACAACGGTGGTGGTGGTGGTGGTGGTGGTGGTGCTCATGGGCGTGATGTTGATGCTGATGATAAGGAGGTGGATGAGGAGGAGGAGGAGGAGGAGGAAGAAGAAGAAGAAGAAGAAGAATCAACAGGAGGAGGAGGAGAATATATAGAGAAGGAGAAAAAAAAGAAGAATATGCAGTAGCAATTGTAAGAGAATTAAGAGGGGTGAAACTGAGAAGGAGGAGCAGGAGTAGTAGCAGGAGAAAGAGGATAAGGAAGGGGACAACATGGTAACATTGAAGGGCCCTGGTATTGACTTTGGCATTTATCAC
The DNA here is from genome assembly GCA_036244855.1 of Temnopleurus reevesii. NCBI lineage: Eukaryota > Metazoa > Echinodermata > Echinoidea > Temnopleuroida > Temnopleuridae > Temnopleurus > Temnopleurus reevesii. The sequence goes on from BQKZ01003903.1 coordinate 28,152, forward strand.
TAGGGGACCTGATATGATGATAAAGTCAGAGCCTTGTGACTCGATGAACGATCGTGACAATTCGAAATTTCATACCTGATGGAGAGAAGGTGAAAAGGAATAAAATGAGATTTAGAGAAATGATGAAGTTGGTATCGGAATAGGAGAAGAGATGATGATGAAGACAACAACAATGGTGGTGGTGGTCATGGTTGTGATGGTGATTAGGACAATATGGGGGAGAAGGAAGAAAATTTAAGGAATGACAAGAAGAGGAAAAAGAATAAGAAGAAGAAAAAGAAGAAGAAGAGGAGGAGGAGGAGGAGGAGGAGGAGGAAGAAAAGTGGGATAGGAAGTTGTAATTATGAGCGAATGAAGTCGAGAGGAGCAGGAGAGGGAAACTTTAAAAGTATAAGGAGGATGAGAAAAAAAAACTGACTGATAATTACATCCTGGCACGATGCACGCACACCCACCCCCACACACGCAAGAAAACAAAAATACACATGCACGCACAACAGCACCCACACACAGAATAATGTTTAAAATATAGATCGGACAAACCACTGATATGGGAGATTGTTTTCGAAATTTTCGAATACTAATTGAAAATGGTGTCGGATTCAATACTTTACGAGAATCTTATTTTTTTTCAAGTATGTCTTTTTTCATATCTCAGATATAATAGGACACTCTATAATGAAATATTTATATTCCTAGAAAATGGGAAAATGTATGTAAAAAATCAATGACCCAAATGTATCATAAAAAGGAAGTCCGATCAGACTTTGAATTCACGTCATTATCAAACTGTATTGTTTTACGAAGGACTTTATTATAGCTTTGCATGAATGCGGAATGGTTCATAATAATCAACATTGACTTGTTACAGTTTATTGATATCTGTAAAGAAAGATAACATGAGCCCCAAAATGATAGTTGCCTGACACGCAAATGATGTCTTCCATAAGAAAAGTTTTTAAAATTCAGAAAAGCAGTATATTTTACACAAACAAAAAAGTCAAAATGTTATGACAATACCATTTTTTTTCCTGAGACTCATCGAGAAAATTTCACTTCAAAATTATTCCGTTTCGGAAAATGAATTGTCAATTTTAGGAGCGAAACGCTGTTTTCATATCTAAAGAAGATATTTATCTCGTCACTTGTCATGCAGCACATCCTATTTCAGAAGATTGATAACTCTACATCCGTGTTTACTATACCTCTCTCCACTACAATGTAACAAGGCGTATACATCGCCCAACGGAGTCCATCAATAAGCAACCCCCACGTGCGAAATACACTCTCCCCTGTAGTTCAAAGTCCATTGGGCTATTGGAGGAACAACAAAACCGCCGTGATTAAAGTTTATCTAGCACTTGGGTGTAGCATATTGCTTTTGTCGCGGGCTAACAAACAAGGCATGCACGGCGTTTGTATTGAGAGAGCATCGTGTGCATATATAGCCGTCTGAAACGAAAAGTAAACATTTTTAGTTGAGAAACAAAAGACAAGAGATACAAAGTCGAATTTCTTGGTGAATCTCATAGAAAGCGTAAATGCGAAAGCGATTAATATCGCTTGTTCAAAGATTTACCCATGTATAAACATGAATTGGAAAAACGATCCTTGGACATGAAAAAGTGTGTCAAACAAGTGTACTCATTCACTTTGAAATTCAAATCATTATGCAAGCACACGAGTGTGATGATGAAAATTAGAATAATAGAGAAATGTTTTAAAGGGGATTGCAAATAATTCTAGCAGACGACTCATATCTTGAAATCTTAGAAATTTGTATCTTACGATATCATCTCGTCCCAAATCATGCCAATGTGTCTTATTTTATCTTTAGATTGGTGTCTGCCCGTCTATCTGTCTGCCTGACTGTCTCGTTAGATCCAAAAGATTAAAAGTAAACATATAAAATTTCCGAAATTTCATCACTTTCACACTTCTGTCAGTGGTAGTTGTGAACAAATTATTAAGTTTCAGATTTCCACCGCGGGATTGTTTGCCAACCGGTTTTCAAATGATGCATTGCAGAACAATTAGTTTTGGGTCTAATTAGGGCAATTAATCATATTTCACAGTATCTGATACATTCGATTGCATTCTTCTGTCTAGCTTACTGGAACGTGTCTTTTCAAAATGCTGAGCGATATATCTCCAAATTAATAGCATCATTGCATTGAAAGTATTTGTATTACATTTTATTTCCAAGACCTTTGTATTTGGTGGTGGAGAGAATTGGAATCATTAGTCTACAGTAATTGTGGAGAATTATTTTCTTATAGTTTGAAATATTCCTTAAACAGAACTTTCAATGGTGTTTGTTAAAAGCCAAAGCTGGTATAAATTATGTCGGACTGTTTTTACACTGCAAATGATACGAATATGAAACTGCTTTTTCAGTAAATATGATAAGACTTCATGAAGAGCGAGTCAAAATCATGAAAAAGGAGGGAGAACGGTCCGAAATGACAGGTGTATTCTGAGAAAACCCTCTGACTCGACTTTGAATGAAAGCGATGAGCGTGCAGCATTCATTGAGCCTATGCACCCCGCAGGGTATGTTCTACCGAGCGGAACACTGGCTGGCTGCACCGCCGGCCCTGGCCCAGCGAAGTGCGACCGAGTGATACGCTTGGGCAGCAGCCCCGTTATCCAGCCATGCTAACCAGTGATGGGCGTCTGTTTTCTCTCCTACAGCCTGCCTTGGATGTCTTAGCGGGTATGCTAAGATGGCTGACAGCAATTCTTAGTCTTTTACTCTTCATCCCTCCCTTAAATAATACTCGGCTTTCTCCAGGGTAATGAGAGAAGAATGCACTTTAAAGGTCTTAATCATTGAGGGATTTCTTTAAATAGACGTTTAGGAAACATCGATCGTGATAATTGCTTAGGAATTCTTATTTCTTTTCCTTTAATATTTTCAAAAGTTGCTTTCCACCCTTAAGATATATGCTAAAGCCTTTAGACGGTGATATAATTAATATGACAAAAGTGCGTAATTCAAATACGATTGATGTCCGCTCTCGTTTTTTACTTTTTACCTCAGTCATTGTTTTTCTTCTTTCTTTTTCTTTGGTGTTCATGCGATTATTATCTAATACGCTTCTCCTTATCAGAACTAATTCAGCATAGTTGAATAAAGTTAACCATTTCAATATTTTATTTTGCATAATTTTAACACGAAATTGATTAACAGATACAAACTGTAGCTGAACAAACTGATTCTACATTCCATACGCTAATCTGTCCAGGACAACTGGTTTTTTTTCTTCTCTGCGATGGCATTACCCCCCCCCCCCCCCCCCAAAAAAAAACACAAAAAAAAAAAAAAAAAAAAAAAGAAAAATAATTAATCCCCTACTCGAAAATAGTTACATTTTTCAACTGGAGATTGTCAAGGAATAACATTTACAGGTATATTTAAATAATCTCTTTTATGTCAAGCTTGCATGTACAAATCTGTATGATTGATTCCTTCTTTTTGTGCAATGCGTGATGAACACACATAAAAGAAAAATAAACATTTTTTTAAATGAAAGTTATATTACGAGTCACTGTCTTCATGCTACATCATTAATGAGCAGACTCTATCCTATAAATATAGAGTTTTACGGTCAATTTTCCAGAAATATATTTCACAAAAATACGTTTTCACAAAAATCAAGCTTAGCCAAAAAGAGTACTTTTCCTTTAAAAAAACTATGGCTATTCTGTATGATGTTATAGCAGAACTGTCATTCTATCGTACGTTGGAACCATTATGAACATAATTCTGGGAACATGATGCCTCTATAAACATCAATTACAAAATAATTATATAAGAATTATATTGGTACTTTAGAAAGAGTTCTAGTTCCGATATTGATCTATTAAAAAAAACAAATCCTCTTTTTTCATGTGTTTTGTGTCAATAAGTTTTTCTGACTATGATAATTAGATAAGTATTTATTTTCAACCATCAATTCATGGAGACGATGTACTTTATAAGGTTTTGGCAATATTTGTTCGTATGTATAGCTTATTTTATTCTTTTGTCAATAGAAAGAATATAGATAGATACAACGTACAATTGAAATNCGCTGTGATTGAAAAGATACTACGCTCATATGCAAGTTGATCAGGTAAACCATGTCAAATACTTGAGGACTGGGTATCATTTACATCAGATATCACCAAATCATATATTTGACATATCAATATCGATATCATCAAATATCATCTATTCTACGCGGATTTTATTTTCTTGAGAATATTAGGAGAGGTCACCGTAATAAATTCACTCTAAATCACTATAATTTTCTTGAAATCTGTATAGCAATCGTTAGACGTTTTGAAATTGTGTAATTACTATCTATTCAGCGCATTTACAGGCCACCTCATAATAAATAAAGCCCAACCCGAATGTTACCACTTTTTCTCTACGGCTGCAAAATGATTGATACCTATTTAGCTGATTCAGGCCCACATTTTCATCCGTCATTCAGTAGCCCTTGGGTCACACACGTATGGAAGGGAGCTGCGAACTGACAAACGACCCTCACACGATATATCGCGAAAGTCAATACCGACAAAAACACAATCGCAATATGATATCGCCTAGGCCAGAGGGGGTCGCGAGGATAGAGACGTTCTAGCAGTGTTATCTGACGTGGGATATAGGGTTTAAGAAGCGGGCGCCACTATCGTTTCCTTTTCAGTCCATTTTAACTTGCTATATACCTAATGATTGGAGGAAAACAAAATGCAAAGCTGATCCGAAGCATACTGCTCTGGGTTGTTTAATGACTAGATATTGTTCTCGAAAACACCTGATTTAGGCTGTGTTAAAGTTCGTAATTATGCCTGACCTTGTCATGCCTGTATTCGTATGATTTTTTTTTTTTTTTTTAAATGCATGGAAGACACAATAAATTGCTGAAATATGATTATTATTGCATCCAAGCAAATTTCAACTCGTAACATTTTCGACGTCATGACTTTGGTTATCATCATCAGATAATTTATTCCAAAATAGATAATATTTCTCGTAACTATGTGTGATGGTCCTAATTGTGACTCCTGATACATTATTAGCTCATTACATCTTGATTTTGACTTTATAAAGTACAAAAACACTTTACCGAAACCGACGGCATTATCCGTAACCTGACCACATTACTACATACCATACTACAGAAAGTGATACATTGCAAATTCTCTTCTCTCACAATCTTCAGATCTTTCTTTTTAAATGTTTGATGTTTGTTTAATGCTCCGTATGCTCTGGGTTTAATTTCACGGTCTTTGACAACTAAACCCTGGTGACTCACTCTGAGCATAAGGGACAAATGCCCGGGACAAATAAAACAACCTCCATTCAAGCAATCACAATCATGACAATAGCTAGATGGACACAAAGTAAATTTCCATCCTTCTTATTCTTTTGAAAAGGCGATATTTCCATCCTTCCTATTCTTTGGAAAAAATGCTGAACAACAGTCATAGGTAAGATTTTCTTTTGTGATCTTGAAGCTATCGTGAATGCTTGAATAAAGTTGTTTACTTTGTCCCATTCCTTTGTACTTTCTGCTCACAGTGATTGTGATCTCAACCTGTTAGAGTAGAGAAGGCAATAAACAGAGGGATGGGACTTGGTTTGTTGTCTCTCCAAACATGAGACTGTTGCTCACCAAAGGGTACTGATCTTGATGCAGAAGATGTATGTCATCGAGTCTTAACCAATGGCGCTGACAGATCTTTAGGTTGGGCTTCGTGGAAGATGTTAGAAGTCTGGGCGTTGTGAAAATGTCATTGTGATAAGTCACATTTTATCTAGTTATATCTAGTAAGCTGTTGATACTTTCGATGAATTTAGTTAAGCAACAGGCCTTTGGAGTTGTCAGTTGAAGGAGTGTACAATGACTCAAGAGCGTAACAAAATGACAACACCGTAAATGGCAATTCATTGCATAAGTCTTACCGAGAACTGTCTAATTAGTTGTCAAACATTTTTAAATTTGTTTAATCCCTAGTACACATAACACAGGCCAATATGAATGCTACAAATATACAACTTAATTGGGATATAGGGGCACTCTAAATAATTATTCACGAATAATATCAAAATTAAGAAATATGCCAAATTTTCTTTGGCTAAGTTCTGGTTATTTAGACAATTGTGTTTTTTTAAATCAATATACATTTCTTTCTACGATGCCTTTCAATACTCTGGATGTCATTTAAAAGCAAAATTTGTGAATTGTGTAGATCTATGATTATCTGGATGTGAGAGAAGGGTCAGGGCATGTGTTTTCTATGGAAGTAGTTAAGAGATAAAATAACGTCACCCAAGGTGGTGAAATTCAGAATTTTCTCGACCCTTCTTAAAGACGGCCAGGTGATATTTTTGTTATGCAAATGAGTCACGCCAGTGACATCACGAGATGAGGTGATTGTCCAATGAAAGTTGTCGTAGAGATAACCGTTAAAGTCTCACGTTTGAAAGTCTATGCCCCACGTGTTTGCTGGTGAACGTGCAGCAGCCCGCAGGCGAGCTTCTTGACACGTTACACGGGCGAGCGATAGAAGAAGCGTCCGCCTCACTAAGCGAGCGAGCAAACGAGATCCCGGGGATAAACCTGTATAGTCGTATGTTGACACAGCCACACAACAACCCCCTTCTACCACCTTTCTCCTCTTTCTTCTCCGCCTTACATTTTTCTTTCTTGAGTGTATTTGGTGTACATCGTGCTTTTAATCTTTCTTAATCATCCTTCTTCCTTCCCAGTCCACTTTAAATTCACCCTTTAAGAAATAGTGATAAGGAGGTTTTTCCAAATCAAGTTTTTATGTCTTAATGAAGAAGAAGTTGCATGGCAAGTAAATTCGTCTGCATTTATCAAAGTCGTTGTCATGACATTAGATGAGACACTTTTTTTGTCCTCCGCTCTGTTTCGGAAGGATATCGGTTGGGAATAAATACATATTTTATCAAACAAAACACTGTTGTATCAATTTATTATTCAATAGCTTGATTGAACAGAATTTAATCTGAAATCTAAACCACTGCATATGATAATGCCAATTGGTATATTCACATCTAAAGAAGATAGTCAATTGAAGTATAAATTAATTCGAGCTAAGGCAAGTGCCTGAGAACATACAATTTAACTCCCCAGGCTGAATGACAAAATATTTGTATAAAGTTTACCTCTGACTGTATTAGATGGTCAATGTATCATTTCCCTTCGGATCTGGGCGAAGTAATATAAAGGTTTAAAGGGCCAATGGAGATCGTCTTTGCATGCGTAGTATGTTCAATAGACTTAACAATGGGAATTTCTCGTTCAAACTAGCGATTTATCGCAAACCTTTTTTTATACTGGGCTCAGGCTTGGCAATGAGTTAACATCTACCGAAGATCATGATATTGCAAATTTCAAATGTTATACACCTCTCCATCTTGACATAACAAATAACATAATGACATAACATAATTTTTGTTAATGTAAACATAGCTTTGTACTTAATTTTACTTGATAATATATTTTTATCGTGAGCGTTCTAACTTAAAAAAGAAATGTTTCGAAATGGCACTTTCATGTACAATTCCACAGTCTTACGAAACCACAGCTGAATGCATGAAGGTTTTCTCATGAGTCACTGTATCCGATATCAGATCCACCTTCCCTCGGTCCAGATATCGATTTATGCTAAACACCCGGATGTAATATCCCTCGGATTGATACTATACCGTCATGAAGCAGTTGTCTCTTTCGTCACAAAGTATTTTCGCGTGCCTTTGCATGCATAGGACCATGGATGACACACGCCACACGCCATAGGTATTGAAGCCAAAGCAGTGGTTGACATAAGTGCATTGACTCCTATACCAACGTTTCTCCTTAATAACACTTAATCAGGTAAAGATCTCGCGTGCGCTGTGTTATAGCCTCCACTGCAGTCCCACCAAAGCCCTTTTTTGTTAGGCGTCAAGCGGCAAGATAAGAGATCCAGGAGGACGAATAGGCTGCGAAATAGGTTCACTTAATAGACACCAAACGATCACCGTGGAGAAGCTAACTCTAAGCGCTTAGCCGGCTGGGCACGAGCTATTGTAATGAAAAATTCACTCCAGGCGCAGTTTTTGTTCGCTTAATCTTCACCCAATTTGCTGCTTCCGTTTTTCGTGGTGATTCAAACAAGAGACTGAAATTAGCGGAACGATGTGATCAAGCCGGGCGTTCGAATCTAGCCGGCTAGATCATGTTTATGTCATTCTGTATTACGGTGTCGTCATGGCGGCAAAATGTAAATATAAAGAAATAATGCGATGGAAAATAATGGTTGAACTTTATGAAAAAGTGCAACTATTTTTGGAAACTCCTAACACATCTAATTTACGCCTAATCTCTGAAATGAAAACGACCATCGCCATGATCGCACTGCCGCATGCGCAAAGCTTCAAGCTTATATCAATATGAAACAACATTCATGTTTAATGTAATAAGCTGCCAGTGAGGCAGCATCAATAGTTAATACTGCCGTGTGCTAATCGTTTACTTGACGCATCGGATACTAAGTCCATCGCTGACACAAATTTGCGTCAGTTAGTGGCACTATGAGTGAGGCCTTTTAACGAAAGCACATTACATGTTGCTCTGCTAACACTCCATAGTGAAAGAATGAAACTGAAATGTATTATAAATGCTCTTCAGTAAGCCGACATGAGCAGTTTTATTGTTGCCGACTAAAGTTTGAACTCACATGACACATTTCTTGTATAATATCTGAGTATATTTAAATTAGCCGTCATAACAGTATAACGCCCGATTGAAATATTTAATCATGCTATGGCGTAAGGAGGCATCTAAAACTTTGTACAGAAATTTTAACTTTATAGAGGAGATGATAGTTTGAGTCATACGAACTTAAGAGTAGATAGCAAAAATGGGCTATTCTTTGCAGTTTCTCTCCTGTAGCACGTGTTTTGTTCATGAAATTATGGTCTACTTTTGTGTATTTTACTATGTTTTTCATCATTATGAGCAATATTGTCGCATATATTATGAACATCAAAGAGTGATTGGTGAGAAGTACAAGACTATAAACTCGTTAGGTTCAATGGATCGGAAGTCTATCATTATATGCCGAACAGTCTTTAAAAGATATCCTCTAAAAGTGCATGTAACTGACACCTAAGCCCAGACTAAACCTAGCAACTGTACTTTAGCACGTCGCCATCTTGGAGGGACGGTATCTTCAAAAGCACAGAGTGGACGTAAGAAGTTTCACTTTGCCACCGACCGCCTTTACACTCCCTCCCCATTTAATTTGGGGTATCTTTGAAGTTCTTCCTCTATGATAATGACAGAATCTCGCGGTGGCTAGAGCAAATGGACGCACCATTCACGGCGGTCCCACTGTTCTCAAATAGCCCGCGTAATTACAGGCCCACTCCCATCACGAATATTGCTCCGGAACGAGTCTTAACCGCATAGTCTTAAGCAATATTCAAAAGTCCTTCTTGCCAGAGTCTAAATTATTCTAATTACGAAGTAAGCTGTAATTAAGCGTGTGGCTCAAGGGATGCTTAGAAGTTGACGCACCGAAAATGAAAGGTCATTGAAACATCCGGGCAACTGTTTAAGAACATGTCACCGAAAAAGTACCTCAAAGTACAATGACGTCGTATGATGAATCCTTAAGAAAACGCTGAGGAAATTTTTAAGTCTAATTTTAGGGTCTATCCGAAAGATCCAAATTAAAATCTGAAAGGGAACTTAGGTTGTACTATCGAAATTATATCCGGACGAAAAATCTTTTGCGCCTACGCATAAAACGGTTATTCAAAAATTCACGTCAAAAACATTGTACAATTCTCAATGGTCCCTTTTTCACAGATAAAAAAATACAAATTCAATATTTATTGAAACAGATTAGCATGTGTACATGTATCATGAATAAAAACCTTCTACAACAGATTACTCATAATGGAGAGTTTGTCTCTTCATGACAGGCGTCCATTTTTATTATTTAAACTGTTTGGTCATGGTTTTCTTTAAAAAGGAAACATCTCCTTAGTTTGTCTCAAGAGAAAAACAAATGTTATCTTCCATCTTTTGAATATTTCGCTCTTGCTTTAAGAAAAATGATGACGGGAAAGGAAATTCATGCCAGCTCACGTGCACCCTGCTATGGCGAACCCTCTTATGAATACTAATGAGGCCCCAGGACCAGCGTCGACCAGTCGAAACAATTTATCGTCATTGAGGTTTGGAAGATGGAGTAAGAGGGGGGTTGAATCACCGCTAGCAACACAGATCCCAACTAAAACGTTTTCAATCACTTTAACCTGATGGCAGCCAATGTTTCAGATTAGCATTTCTCATTTTGTCCTAATTTGGTGACCCATACATCGCGAATGACATGGCGAGAGCTCTCAAGCAGCCCGCCGGGTGCCGATGCGTCGGCAGCATACAGCCGAGTGAGACCGAAGCGAACTGTCGGCTGCCTCTCTAAGTTGAAAAACCGTACTGAAATAGCATGATAATTGGAGCAATTTATGAGCCCGTTTTCAAGGATCGTTTGGACAATTCAGTCTTATTCTTTCCTCCCCTGCAGGAAAAAAACAAAACCCAAATTCCTCCCTTTTTGCAGTAAATCTACACGGCGCTATTGCATGAAGTGCTAAATGAACGCAAATCTGCCTCCAATTACGGGATAATGCAATTCAATTTAGGTTCCTATGTTACGCCAAACTGCGGGCGAGTGCTTTTCAATAAAATATCAATCGCATTGGTATTCAAATCTTAATCAATCTGATTACATGATGATACCCACGGTCAAAAAGTGTTCAAGCCGCTTCTGTTTTATTTTCTCTTTTTCACTCGCCCTTGTCTGTCGTGTGTGTGTGTGAGGCTAGTACAAGCGGACATGCAGATGTTCCTTTCTTTGACAACTTCCATGTCCAGCAGCCAGACGCAACTCGGGTTATACCAATACTCGATAAAGAAATGACGTATAAATACATCTTATCACTGACTGACTGTTCAGGATTGTCTTCTTCATAGATCTACGCACTGCTCTACGAATGACTGGTGCCCCTTTCTCGGGTGCTAGCTATTCAGCGCCAACTTATCATTTGGGTGCAGGACATATTCATCAGTCGTGCATAAAGTCATGCGTATCTCTACAAACAACTTTATGAAACACAATCAAATCCTGAACAGTTAGTCAATGTTTTTTGACATAGCTACGTAGAAATTATGTACGGTATGTGCGCAGTTTACAACTATATGTCATATCGTTAGTAATGTTCAGACACGTATTCTTGTTATCGTATAGCTGTATTGTTCGAGTCCATAGCTGTTGTACATGTCAACTATTTTGGCGTTTGAACACGTTGACCGTTTAGTCGAACTGTGGGCCTCAATAACAGTAGCGGATCACGACAGGAGCTTGCTGCATTCCGGCATGTATCGACCCTCCTAGCGTTCATGCACCCATCCAGTTTTTAATTAAAAAATCCTCCATGTCTCGAATGCATGGCGAAGATTAGAGATGGGATATAGGGAGAGAGAGATGGTGGGTATGTGTTGTTCTATCCTGACAAGGCTATTAATTAGCAATATCGTGTGGCTAATATGGATATTTATATCGTTGTCTGCGTATAGGAGTGTGGGTTGAGGTGGGTGCGTAGTTTAGTGCACACGTGCTAGTGTGCGTGTATGTGGGTTCTTATAATGTGTGTGTTTTTGCCTTAGTTTATGTGTGTGTGTGTGTGTGTGTGTGTGTGTTTGTGTTGCTTTGGATGTATGTAGGTACATATTTCAGCGCACGACTGTGTACGTCAATGTATGTGTGGGGTGTGGAAGAGGTGTGTTTTGTGGGTGGGTGTGAGTGTTTGTTTGTGAGAGTCTTTACATATTGTGTATGTAAATGCGAGTCTCATTTTATTTCTCTATTGCTCCCTTTTTTCCATCTCTCTTTTTCTCTACAAAGCTGAAGCAAGAAATATTTGCATTAATGTACTTACAAATGTCACATCTTTCTTTTCGAGTCTTGAAAAATATAGAGCAATACAATTTTCCAGAGTATTCGAGCTTAAAATTGTGAATTCATCTACTATTCGGGGTTGGAAAATTTAATCATTTTTAGACAGTAAGAATTATTTCTTGCGACATCAAAAGCTCTATTCAAATAATGAAATATTAACAAAGGATAAATAGATCAGCTAAGAAGAAGCTTTCTTTTTAATCGTGACTTGATATAAAAGCTCTGGAGTGCTGACAAAATTTGCAACTCTGTGTATTAATATCACCAATAAACTGACATTTTAGACTAAAATTGCATTGTGAATAATATGTCTAGGCTTTAATCCTGGCCGTCCGCTTGTCTTATGCTTTTCTTTTTAGCCCAAATGCACTTTATTGTCCTTTACTCCATTATTTTTCTGAATATATTTTCAAAATTGTAGCCTTGCGTGTATATGAAATGCACTTAACAAACAAGACGGATTAACATTCACATAGTGTATCCCGAATAAAAGGTTTTAACCGATAAAACAGAGAAAATGGGAGGGCATTGAAGTGAGCAATGCGATAGAAGTTAAAACATCCGAAGATTAATTCATGGTACTTTATACCAGATGAATTCACAAGTGTCATGCGCACATTTACGGAGATCCGTGCACTTAACGAAAACATTTGTTGAATAATCTTACAAATGCACGTGTATTAGCTCACCATTCAGCGACATATGGCAGACGATGCCATATGAATACATTATTGCCGTTCAGCGCATAAAGCATCTTGTTCAAATAAAGCCCTTTCTTTACAATTTTTTGTTAGGCGCGCGACGACCGCGGAATTTGACTAAGGGTGTTGACTTGGCAACGTATGGTTATGCTGGCAAACCATAGCCCTCATCGAGCGAAGCTGAATTAAATCAATCATCTAGGGTCAAGTCTAACAACTTCAGTGTTTGTTAAAACAATAAAAACTGAAGAACAGTTGTAATTGTGTAATCTTGATACATAAGCGTATAAGGCGTCGTATCGTGCAGTGGTTTAGACTCTCGCATTTCAACGAGAGGGTTGCAGGTTCGAATCTCACCCATGGCGTTAATTTCCTTCTACAAGAAATATATCCACATTGTGCTGCACTCAACCCAAGTAAGCAGGTGAGGTGAATGGGTACCAGCAGGAAGAAATTCCTTGAATGCATGCAGTGATCGCCAAATGGTAGCCTAGCTATAGCCGGGTAATAACGTAGAGAATGTTTAGAAACACTTCGTATAAAGCGCTATATAAATGTTGTGTATTATTACTATTATTACTATTATTACTATTATTATTATAATTATTATAAGTGTATTAGATAGGAATAACTGTTACGTCCTTTGTGCTCCCTCTTTTTTTTTACTCAGCTCTTCAGTTTCCGCTGAGCTTCAGGTGCATCTGTGTTAGGATAGGACAGGACAATGTCCCGTGCAGACTATCAAACAAAAGGAAGAATACACAAATATTAGTCCAGGATTACAATTTGAAGTGCTACCGAGCTGTGTTTGCCTTAGTCCCATCCGTGCCCGAAATCTGTAGGGCAAGTGAGTCGGGCACGGACTATGTCTTCGTTTTAACATGCCCCGTGAATGTGTGAAATTCCGTCTGCGTAAACACTCAAGATACAAAGAGGGGTATATATATTATAAGGAAGAGGTGTTAATGTTGTCATTGTTGACCGATAGATAGCCTCCGTGTGTGTTGGGATGGGAAGCATGACAGCCAGATAAACATGGAGCATCAGCGTCAAGTGCCTGTTTGGGCACACCTGTGGCAGGTCTGTAGCTTCAAGAAGGACATGAGGTTCCTCTTTTGTTTCCGAAGGCTTAGTCCGTAGTCACACAGACACGATCAACACTTAACCGACAATAAATGAACCAACACCCTACCATCTCCGAATCTCTGACACTGAAATGCATACGCTCATCGGCAACAAGCATACACATGACCGGTACCAAACGGACATCAAGCCAACAGAAACCTACAAAACTGAGACCTGATGCCTGTTGCATGCCACACTCCTGAGAAGGTTCGATGCCCGACTCAAATTTGGTTGATGATAATTGAAATAATCATTGAGTTGAAATAATGTTGGGATAAGCCCAAATTATTTCAATACTGACTATAATTATTACAAATTCAGTTTGCGTGGGTCGAATACTACACTTCAAGCCTTCCGGCGTCCGAAACGGACACACCGTCTCCACCCAAATCTAAACTTCTAAATGATTAGGCAAAGAATTTACCCTACACTGACCAGTAAACTGTCCACACAACTGTTGGCTTAAACCTAGCCAATCAATATCTCATGTCCGTAGAGATACGCTCTGGTGGGTAGAAAATGCAAATTAAGTTTTTTTTTTCAACAATACTAATTTTTTAGTAAAAAATGATAATGCGGAATTCGTTATTAGCTACAAAGAAAGACCCTTTAACTTTTTCCATCCCGTACCGTACGGTTTCCAGTTTGGTTGCTAAGATGCGACTCTCCTCCCTGCGAATGTTCCCAACAATGCGCACGTGTGCCGAAGAATTGGCACTCGTAATTGAGTTGTTTGATTTCATACGGCGGAGGATCAATGTACATCGTACGTTTGTTTTTCATCCTCATCGTCTTCTTCTCTCGTAGCGAGTCTTGCGGCTCAGTTACACCTTTGCGTTTATGACCAACGTCTTCCACCGTTAATGAAATTAAGAAGACGCTCTGTAAACGCATAAATATGGATCGGAGATGCAGCACCACCATTGTAACCGTTCGGCTTACGCTCGACGTACGTACTCGTTATCGTCATCCAAGCGTCTTTCCAGTGTATTTTTTTGCGTTCACGGAACGTCTTTCAAATTTGTAAACGCTGGGTAGACGTTGGCTATGAATGCAAAGATGTGACTGAGCCTTTGCTGCATCTATCGAACGCTCCATCCATCTTTCTCACATGTTTGCAGGGCACCCGTCTACACAGGATTTGTATTTGTCCCATTCTATAAACTTTCCCCCGTGTCTCTATAATCCTTGTCTCAATTGCTCCCGCCAACAAATGATCCATTCGAGTAAAGGCCAATTCGTCTTTTTCAAAAGAATATTAGTATTTATTGGGGGCTTGTTCGTGAGTGGAAATGAGATTTTGTCATTATGTTTCATTCGAGGTTATAATTATTAGCCGTTTACTGTACCTATTGCATACATACACCCCACACATGCACACACATGCACACCTCTTTTTTCTCTTTCTATATCAACTAGCCTTCCTTTATCATGTGTTTCCCAAATACACCAAAAAATATGGATACATACAAATACACGTATACTACACACACAATTATACACACGTACTTTCTCTCAAACTTACCCAACCACCCATCCACGCGTATACCTACACATACACGTTCACGTACCCATGCTCATCTGTCTAAGCTTACAATCCTATTTTATCCTCATCCTATTAATAATTTAGTGTGTATCATCTTTTATTTTGCTTTTTCGATCTCCCTTCTCTCTTTCTCTAACAAACACACACACACACGCACTTGAATGCGCGCATGCTCTCTCTCTCTCTCTCTCTCTCTTCCACAAACACACACACACTTACAAACATACACTCACACTCCTCGTCACCCTCAGCTCACCCATCACCCTGCACGCATCCTCCATAGATGTCATGAACCACTCGGAACGCACGCGGGAAACTCATTGGAGGATGATGATGTTGAGGAGATGTAGAACGGAACACCACCTGCATCAGACTCGATCAGCATCTGAGTTTTGCATCACTTCTGAGATTAACTCGATTCATTCTCACTTCAGCGATTGCCCAAAGTCAGAATTAATCTATTCACTGCTCACAGTTGACACGTAGAAAATCACGAACAAGCCAGAACTTGCCGAAAAATCTGCAAATTGAGCATGTTGAGAGTAAAATAATGTAAGATCTTCTTTAACATGAGGCGAGAAGATGTGGAATGGAAGAAAATGGGTAAGAGCTGTCTAACAGTCTGCAAACATGAATAAGGGAATAAGGTGTACCTCGATGTGGAGGTTTTGGGTTTTTGGGTTGGACCTGTATGAATGCACATGTATGTCTGCATGTCGAACGTGTGGATGTATGTATGTACATGTTTCTAGTTGAGAAGAGATTAACCGATAAAGGGAATTCGTACAGAATTCGTCATTGTGATTTATTGTATTTTAAAAGTCACTTTATTGGCGCTGCGAGCACGCTTTATTGTTGCTTTTGTCTTTCGTAGATGCAAAGATATTTTGAATACGAATGCGAAAAGAAGTATATACATGACATTTACTTTATTTTAGCGAGATATAAGGATCCATATGAACTATATATATCGTAGTTCATTTTCCAAAAGCTTGCAAAAGCTTGCAAAATTAGTCGGAATTTTCACATATCCTTTGACGCTTTGTGCATGATTGGAACTAGCACATCCTTTCATCAACTCGTGTAGCCGCCGAGTTTGAATGTGTTTCTTCGCTTTGCCTCCCAAAGCCGCTATACTTTGACACATTGCAACCAGCGATGACTGTGATGGATGACACTCAAAACATAGATCGCAAAACAATTGGATTATGTCGAAGTGAATAAATGGTTGAGCTGTAAAGTAGCGGCATTACTTTAGCAAATCCCTCTTTTAAGATGCACTTCATCGTTTAGGCGGGCCTGCGCGTCAAGCGTCATGCATCGGGGCATCGCCGGGGCAAAAGGGGCCATTGAAAAAGGGTATGAATGTCGGGTGGCGTTTGGATGAAATAGATGCTTTTGTGCATTTTTTTTTCTTTGTGGATCTTTTTTTCCTATCGATGCATTCTAAATCCATGCTAGTCGGAACGATCACTTGAATGGTGACGAGAGCGACAAAACGTTGGCTTTTAACGGTGGCTTGGATTGCTGCATAAGTAAATATGCCCTGCAGCATAAAAGGGGTGTCTTTAACATAATCCCCTGCTCCACGCCTTCTCTCCTTGTTCCTCTTCTCTTTACTCGCCGGCTCACATCTTCATCCACTTTGATATTTTACTTACCGTCCAGACTCTCCATCTCATGCTTTACTATTTCCTCTATCTTATTATATATGATGATTACTGGTCTTTTGTTCTCATTCCATTACTCCTTCTTTATCCACCCTATCTGCCTATTTACCCATCTATCTATCTCTCTTCTTCCATCTCTCTCAGATGAGTTCTGTCCCAATTCTCATTTAATGGCCCTTGCGGCACTTTAATTACCTGTTTTATTTCATCTCTATATGTAGGCAAGTTTCTTTTCTTTAGACATGAACCTAGATTAAAGATTAGTACAGAATCTCCCCCACTCTCTATATTTTTCTTCAGTTTGATCTGCTCATACCTAATTGCTAAGTTGAGACGTAATATCACAGCGGCCAATTTCATAAATATTCGGTCATTCCCAAGATTATCTGTTCGAACTTTCCCCAAATATACATATGATTAAAGAACAGCTTTCATTCCCAATGACCTCTATGAAATATCGAATTTGATATCAGGCGGAGACCATAAACCATTTTCCTTGTTTATTTGTGTGTTTTTGTAATATTGTAATTATTTATTATTATCATCACTTTTTAATATTTTGAGATATCTATGCAATACGAAATTTACGACACATCAGGGAGGTGTTTCACCAAGATAAGAAAGACTTTACGCACGACTTTACGTTTGACTGATACCCCCTTCTTGTGCGTAATGGTTCACATTATTACGCGCATCCAGCGCAAGAACTAATACCAGTCGAACTTAAAGTCGTGCGTAACTTTAAGAAAGATTTGGTGAAACACCTCCAAGGTGTGTTTAGATGGGTATAAGGTGAGTGTTCTGAACCCAATTCACGTCATCAGGCTTCGATCCACAAAGTGATATATAGTGCGCTATATAGCAATCACTTTTATGTCATGAAAGTGCATCTTGCGTCTTCTGTTAAACTCTTGAATTCTTCTTCCGTACACTGGTACAAAAGGCCACATTATCATTCTTAAAAGTCCAGGCGCGTGGCTTGCTTTTGTTTTTCGTCAGCACACTGCATTAATGCGTCTCGAGGTGGGACAATCGAGCTGGGGTAGGGATTAAGCGAGTGGATTGTGTGCTCTTTTACTCGCCATGTTTATCTTGCAATACAACGGGTGTACCGTCACAAAGTAGCCCTCATGACTGCTACAAGATGGTAACGTCAGAATGGATGGAGGAAGAGGGTTCCATCGAAGGAGAAAAGACGGTGAAAATCCATATGATCCCTAAGAGTAAGTGCCCTTAACGATTGGGACAAATCTGCATTGGCGAGTGGCAAACATGCCCGACCCATGCACCCTGAGGAACGTTATGCCTAATGGCATCTAAAAATGTGTGTTTTAGCTAATGCATTTGCTCTTCTACCCTTTAACCACCGACTTCTGACATTAACTACATTGCTCCCCGAACTATAGACGGCGGGGCATTTTCTTGCGGTGGGATTCGAGCGCTGTTAAGAGGAAAAAAGGGAGTAGGGAACAGAGAGGGGAAAATGACGAAAAAGCCGCGTAAATGGGTTTGGAGTAAAATTGATTTCATTCGCTTAAAAAGGTTCAGGAGAAGGAGAAAGTCGGATGGTCAATCGACCGATAGACGATTTGTTAGAGTGCGAGAAAATAAGTGCCTATTTTCTCGTCGATTTAGCATGCGCTTAGGGTGAACGTATCGGGCTATGTGATAAGACCGCTGTTTGCAAATGAAAGCGATGAGAAAAAGCAACAAAACCGGTGCGGGTGGTTATATAGACATTTTCACAGTCACTTAACATTATCAATATGAAAGGAAATTCGCTAACATACCTTTCAAACCTCTAATCAAATCCTCGCAAACCTCTCTCAATCTTTATGAATATGGTTCTTCGTAAAGATCTGCTGTCTTCATAAGATGTAGAACGATTTATGTAAAATTATGAAAATGATGCTTTTCATTGTATGTAGTTTAACATGTCTCTACAAACTGTCAAATATTTGACAATTACTGTATTTAGTTACACTTTTGTGAAAATGAATAGGACGAGAACTCAAATTTTTTTAATTATCCATGTTCAAAGAGAAAGTTAAAAAAAAATCTGCTGGGTATTTTCAAATGCAAAGTGACGAGCTTAACCTATTGCATTTTACAAATTTTTTAGCTCTTCCCATTGGAAAAATTACTTAATCCTGTCTACGTCTGCAGTCGGAAGATTTGATGGCTCCAGATTTAGCTCATTATATTTGGTGAATAAACCTGGTCACTCAATGGGCAATAAGAGTGAAATAGCAAAGATTTCTTCATGGAATTATCGTTAAAACTGACAAGTGTATTACACGCGGGCTTTCTTCCTAAACAAAGATGAATTTTCGACTGATATGAGGCACTCTCTTAAAATATTACAGTTCATTTTTTTTCTGATGTGGAAATGGCTCTCTTCTCAATCCACTCTCATGCAAAAAAAATGTCTATTATTGTATCTATCTTCCTACCCTAGAGCAATAGTTTTTGCTATACCCCGTCCTCTCTTCGTCTGTGACAAGATGACCCCACTATTCTACCGATATTTGTCTGTCCTAATGTATTGACACAGTTCGATAAGAAGTAATTATCACTAACGGGCCACTTTCCCCTGCACGCGCTATAGAAAACACAATTAAAACCATTGTTTGTCTTATAATTAAGCTATTTACTCTTCATACACTGAGTGTTAAACACTTCACAAATTGCTCTAGAATATTTCAGAGAATCCGTCATCATCACCCACCGATTGCACCTCTGGGATTAGAATTATATTTCTCGAACAATGTCAGAGCTTTTTAGGAAGTTGTTGAACTTCCTGATTTCTTGCTTAACTCGTGTGTAAAATTCTAATGGGACGTTGAAGTTTAGATAGTATAAATGAAACCCGACCTTTATCCTAGGACACAGTGCCCTATGAAGTTCATTTATCTCATTATAAATCGGTGTTTGTTAAAGCTCTATTAAAAAGTGAAAATTATACGTCATTAGCTTATGTTGTACATCTATCTATATTTTTTTCATGAGAAAATAATTATTTTTATATAAAGGTTCGCTATAGGAGCATTGTAGCTTTAGCACTAGGAGACAACAGCGTCTACCCTTTAGTATCTTTGTAGGAAAAATGCTGATTTGACATTAAAAGTCATATACCAATTCGGAACAGGACTTGTATAGTAAAGGGGAGTTAACACAATATTCATCTAATTAAATTTTGGTATATGTTGCTGATTTGTGACATAGATACACAAGACCCTTTGTCGGAGTGTCAGAAATGCGTGATCGCTAGGTGTAAATATACAGAAAAATTACAATTTTATACAACATTTATTAAGAGAGGGTATTATGAGAAGAGGGAAACATCTGCTCGGGGTAACAGGTTGTCGGTGTATAGAAGCATAAAATACAAAGTATCTGTCGCAATTTAATTTAGAGGCAAATAGATCGACACTAGCATGGCTTGCTTTCTGGACTCCTCTGCAGCTGTTACTGATATCCAATATTGGAATCACTGTTTCCTTTTCCTCTCCTTTCTACTCTTCGTATTCATTAGGAAATGGAAATATTAAAATCAACTTCTAATTTCCCCTTTTCAGTAGATTACAAAATAATTGATCCTGTTGCTCCGTGATGTTGTGACATTATTCTTATTTGATGCACCGACATGTTTAATTGTGTGTTTATTTTGTTTTGTTTAACCGGGTTCGGTTTTTTTTTTGCAAGTATTCCTAAAGATAAGTTTACCTAAATATTTTCAATCAATCATGCTACTTCGAGCTTGAGAGTCGTGGATCCATATTCCATTATCATCATCACAAGCATCTTCAGCATCACAATACCCATTCCACCCCTCATCATCTTTATCATCAACACCAGCATCAAATTCATTTCCACGGTCACAATATAATGCTGACGTCATCGCTACCACCACCACCACCGATCATATCTATCAATATTAGCATTGAAAATCAAATTGACAACATAAGCGCTACACTCTGGCATCAAGCTCTACTTTCGCTTAACGTTAAGATGACGGTAAATAGACGGATTCGCTTGGCCTTTTAGCACAGGCCTCAATCACCAGTCAAATAATCATATGTCAAATCTCTTGATTTAGAATAAAATTGATAGAAAATGTTGTTTGCACACTTATCTTCCATACCTGATATCTCGTAATCTCTTCTCCATTTTCGGGCTTCATCTTAATCACAAGTCCCGTGATACACGCACGCGTCCTAACGTGCACGATCCTCTCAATCTATCCCCCGTTTGCGCCATTTAGCCTTCCCCAATCGCTCCTTAAATATTGCTAATTTGTCGAACAGATTAATAACTTTAGAGGCATTTTTCTTCCATCATCTTGTCAACTGTGATGTCAGAATCTGTTTTGTAGATCGGGCTCGGTGTGTTTCCGTAAATAAGGGACTCGTTAAAACCTTGTAAAGACTTTTAATTGCATCAAGTTACATGCCAGTCAGATGTATCTTTGTACTTTGTGAAGGACTAGCAAGCTATCGAAAATAGATTGAAGCATGGGCATTCATTTTGTGACATGGTTCTCAAAGTGTCGTAATATAATTTTCAACGAATTGAATTTTCTTTAAAAGGCACGCTAATGCTTGAATTTTATACAGCATTTCATGTATTTTTTATATTTTCATTTGGAAATTCGTTGAAAGCTAGATTGAAGTTAAGCAACTTATCATCTCTGGCCACTGTCATAATTCATCAGAATTTCAAATATATATTTTAATGATATTCTACCGGATCGCATGGATGCTAAGCTTTGTGATTTACTGTTTATCTAGTATTATATGATTCATTCTACTCCTTATAACAAATGCTGTCCTTTAGGATGAACGATGTACAAAATGTTCAAATGTAAGCATGGTAAGTGTGCACATGCTATGGTTTAATATATATACATGCAAGCTTGGTTTGAAAATTATGATTCTCACTGTAAGTGACATATAGGTTAACCATCTTCATGGAAAGTCAATCTCGTTCATTATGCAAAGCTATTGTAATGATTATGGCACGAATATAGGATTTCTGAGGATTCTTGAAGATAAACATCAGGCAGAGATGTTGTCATTTTGAACAAGAGAAATCATGAATTTCTATCAAGATATAAATGAGATTTTTCTGAATCAGGGCAAACTCATTTCGATATAAATGCTATGTGACATGTCATGAAAGTATGAATGAAATATGTTTGGATAAATTTGGAAATATATAGTGTGTTTATGATTTATGTGATGGAATTGGAAAATAATTGTTTTTTCTTGCATACACAAAACAGACACTCACACACACACACACACAAACGCACATACATACGTATTATTGTACACTTGCACATTTAAATAACCACTTCAAAATAACTGGTTATCATTTCCAACCATGATCATTTAAATCCTACTAATTTGACATTTTGTGCAACAAGGACCACCTCGCCTAATCATACACTCTAATAAAAACATTTGCATATTAGTTAAGTCCCATCACTTGCCAATATTTTCTTATTACTTTCCAATATCATTTTTATATAGTAATCGTCATTTTACCAGCAAACCCATATTATTCAGAGCAGAAAATCTTCCCTCCTTGCATCGCATACCACCTCAAAGCATCCTACCTCCCTCCCAATCTCGTATAAACACCTTGTACAGTGACAATTTTAACCAAACCTCTTGTTGATCTTCGCTCCGGGCTGCGACGATCAAAATTTAGTTCCGCCCTACTTCACTCCCCCACCATCTTCTTCTCCTCAATGTGTCTTTCCCGCCTTTTTTACGTGAATGTCGATAGACATGTTTTCACACATTGACACCCCCGAAACCTAATACATCTTCTTGGGTCCAAAGTCCCCTTTCTCGTAAAACAAGGCATCGCCAAGTACCTTTCTACCGCCAGTTAAGACAATAACGGCGACGCTACACATCAAAGAAACTTAATTAGGCTCGCTTTTTGGCGCGAAAAAACAAAGAAGTCGATCGATTCGTCTTACCTTCATTGTCTGTTTCCTGTAAGGGGGAGATAGATGTATTGTTTACCGACCCGAGGCTATGTTTTCAGACCATTTTAGGGCGGTTATTTTTTGGTTCTACCTTGACTAATTTTTAGCTTGGGGGTAAGAGATGTCGTGAACCCGTCTGTGCCAGTGCAAATGCGATTTTGCAAGTGTAATTTGGAATGTAACTGATTTAGAGACGGTGAACGTGGCGTGTAGAGATGCAAGAAGGAGAAGATGTCGTTGTGTTTGTGTATGCTTTGGTATCTTTGTGTTTCTACTNTGAAGTGTTAACAAATGTAAAGTTAGAGCCGGCAGACTTTATGGACTGAATAAATCGGACGCTCAATTGAAGAACGCACGTGGTTGGAAGTATCCCGTACCCATCGGAACGTAGAGATCGCGAAAGAAAACCAAGTAAGAGTGGCAGACATTTTAGCGCCTAACATGTTGAGAAGAACAGTAGCTATAAAATTTGAGTATTCGGAGCTGACGTATATATCATATGTTAAAGGATATTCAACTCGAAACCGGGACTGGATGCAATTCTACGGAGGCTTCGGTGATTACGTAATACACAACGCGATGTTTCGGTATCTACTTTAGATCACCAAGTCTAGATTAAAGCTATAAAGAGATGGATATCCATCTATTGAAGTGGCAATACAATAATGTAAACGTGTGACAACTTCGGATATGAATCCCCATAATCATTAGGAATTTGTATCATCCTCCGAAGACCACTAATACATTCCTGATTTGAATTTTCTTTTGTTTCAATTTCCATGAATCGATCTCTATTTTGGAGTTTAAATAATATCTGGATCATACATATAATAGAAAAATGAGTATTCATATTTACCCCCAATAGGAACGTCAAATTCAAAAAGGGCAGTGGGATAATTTGTGGTTTAATAACGTGGTTAAGCATCGTTATGTGGAAAAGCACGGAATTATTTCAAAGTTTTTCAACAAAAAGATAATAGTTTTCAAGTAATTCCATTAACACATTAATCCTTGGCTGGGAAAAGGACACGACATTGCGTTCCTTTAGTTCTGCTACTTTCATAACACATGCTTCGATGCAGTACAGACGAAATTGTTGCCAAGTCGGGTTCATGCAACGCCTTGTATTGATCTCCGGTAACTTGACTGGAATTATATGGAATAACATTTGACGTCAAGTTTGCTTGGCGCGTATAGTATAAAGAATGTTTTTATTATGTATAGAATATATTGACAGTAGTTTTATTCTGTCATCAAACGTGCAATCATTTCATGTTATTTATGTTTATTTATTAGAAATGCCTCATATCTTGTTTTTTTTTAATGTTTGTGCTGCGGATTTGTGCACAATGTTTTCTATCGCTCACCTTGTTCTGTCGTAATGACTTATTTAATATTTTTGATTATTCCTGGAGTAAAAGGAATGTTTTTTTTCAGTACTTGATAATCTTTTGGGAAACAAAGATTTTTTTTAGACAAACGAATGGCCAAACTCAAACTGATCTGCAAGATGAAATAATATTTTTCAGCTTGTGAGGTAAAATTATTTCGTTGGTCAGTTGTATGTATTCTTTAATTTCTGCAGAGTCGAATATGACTTTAAGCTATCCAGAATCGATTAGTCAGTCAGTTTGATAATGTAAACTTCACTGAATATCGAGCTTATTCGAAATAAATGAATCCATTTGATTTAGATTGAGTTTATTCGCAGCTAACACCATTTCCGAATAAGATTTGCCTCCCGATGATTATAATGTATCGTCATTTGGGATTAAATTGATAGAAGGGCAATTCCACATGAGAAAAAGATCCAAAATGTAATTCCGTTGTTTTGTGAAGTTTAAAGACCAAACTGAAGAAGTAAACTTGAAATATCCTCTTATATGGCGCAGAGGTATATACTAATGACATCACCTGAAGTAATTCCGTTACCGACTCACAATACCTCGCTGGTCTCCAAGCAAAAAAGAAATCTGACAGATTTTGTGTTTCAGGTGATGGCATTAGTACCTCTGCGCCATATAAAAGTATTCAAATTGACTAAGATCATACAAGTATAGCACAAAGGAATAAAATAAGAGCAAAAAATCTCTGATTTGTAATTCCGTTACAGTGGAATTGCCCAGAATATACAGTACTACATTATTTTGTATTCTAGTTTCAGTACTTATGAAATGGTTTGGGTGTTTTTACACTAAGAATCGGGATTATTGTTTTATCCTGAAGTTGAATCCGAATACACTGTACCCTATAAAATAATATAGCCAATTTAATTTCAGAATATTTGCTAAAAAAACTTTATAAACCTATAGGCTTAATTTGTGTATGAAAAACATATGCCTAGGTACATGCGTATACATATACAGTTCCCCTTACTTATCTGGAAGTTTAATGATATATATATATCTTTGAAATGGGGTAGAATTATTCAGATTTCATTAGGCTTATTCATCAATACCGCGGTAACTCTTAAACTTTACAAATTGTATTCCACTACATGGTCGCCATATTTCTCAAATTCAAATAGGTATAGAAAACTTTTTTGTCACAATGACAGAAGACTGTTGTGATGTAAATTACATGACTGTACAGATTACTTATAGTCTTAGCAATCAAACTGTGAATGGGATTTCTATTCTTTTGATAACAANCCGACCCGAGACCTCAGCTCAATTTCCTGTATCTAGGGAGACCTCCATGTTTGCCAGGAAAACGTCTTAATTAATCTTCCAACCCCCTCGATCCGCATGTTACCAGTTTGAAGGGTCGGACGTTGTGTTGTGTTTTTTTTTTCGACGTGCATGTTGTGTAATTATACTTGTAACGCCTTACATGAGAAATGTGCATCATTATGTAATGTAAATGATACATCATGTGTACATTGTTATGACAGCTACATTATGGTGCTCGTATGCATACGCCGTTAGAGCTGCGTCAATTGGCACAGACAGCCTTGCGTCATATTTCGAATCAAAGATAAAGAAGAGATTTCTGAAACATGTCCATTTTATCCTTTACAGCGTTTACCAGAGTGAAATTATGTATATTGTGTTTTTATCTTTTGTTGAGAAATATTAAGAGATAAAGAGAAAAAGATGAATTTGAAAATGACCAGAAAGAGGGTAACGAAAATGGTGTTTGAGATGGCTCATCGTGAGCAATGGATTAAGATGATTGAATAACTTATATGAAATTAAGCGTGACATGTATTTCCAATAATTGTTTGCATTTTAATATATATTCTTGGTATGAATTTATTTTTTCTTAATTTCTTTACTTTCGTCTTTCAAAGGAACATAAACAATTATAATGAAATAATGATTAAAAGCTTGTTGAATAATCATTATTTAGAAGGAACATTGAATCAAGTCTATTTCTATAATTGCGTATGAAAGGCTCATAGACCATTTTTAGATTGCAAAATATAAAAATCTTCTGCTTCTTACGGTCAGTGAGTGAGGGTTGAAACATAAAAAGCCTCCATGAGTGGCACTTCTAGCGTCTTCTCAAATACCCGACCGCCATCGACGGCGGGGGACAGAAGAGCCGAGGCCCCGACCCGTGTGATAGCAGACCGGGCAATGCATAATTCATATCGGAGATGTTTAACGTCGTTCCCGTGTAACACTACTCGAACTGGTCAAAGGGGTCCAGCAGCCGTCTTGTATAAAGCTTTTCCTTTTCCGTTTTCTCTTAGGAAGGATGTTTGCAACTTAGCACGGAGCAATGGTCTTGTGAGATATACATTACCATCCGTTGGAATAAGTTAGTTAACTGAGCTTCTGTTTATTGCCAAAATTTGCATTTAAATAAAAGAAGAATTTCTTTTTATATTTACGACTTTTTTTTAAATATAGACAAAAGTCATATGAGTATACATTTCCATGTATAGCTAAGCATTGAAACATGACGTTTGATCGAAAACGGTTCTATAAAATTTGAAAGAGTATTACCCCCATTTTTGTTAATTGTCTTGGTTGTCTGAATCCCCAATTTTAAGTAATGTTATGAAAAAAAAAGAATTGGAAAGATTTTCATAGAATTAAGTTGAAAGCAGTTTCAATATACTTTTTTTTTTATATTTCTATTGTAATCGGAACCAACTTACGTAATGACGACATTGCAATGTTCGCATAAATTATTTTTAATACACTAATAATGTACACCTAAACGTATTGAATTAGGAAACGGTATTGTTTTTTTTATAAGTTCAGAATAGGTTCAACTTTGTTGATTATAGCTCATCTTCATTAATTATCATGTTTCGTGACAAGGGAAATCATGCACAATTCATTTAGATTATACTCCATCATTCACGATTCATGGGATGAGGTTCCAAATAAGACAAATGAATTACGATGAATGAAAGTGAATGAAATACAGAAAGCAAGAAATAAATGCTGGGGAAGATGAGACAGGCAATGAAGACATCACAAAAACCGTTTAATACCCAAGTGCCTGTCATAGCCCAACAAGACCCCACTTGTTGATTCCATCCAATGAAAAAAAGTCTTCTCACTTAACATACTAAGCGTACCGTCCTCTCCCAAGACGGCGGGAATTTATTATTAAAAAACCGAAATCCCCTCCTAAAGTCGTCTGCGCGCGAAGTATGATAGTGCAGTACGCTTCAGCGTAGGCTTTTGTTGGTTCCCTTGTGCGGTGGCGGCTTAAACAGGCGTTCCGGCTTTTCAGCTTCTCAGGAGGGTTTAGATCTTCAAGAGGTTCCCAGACCTTCTTTCCGAAATTCGATCGGTTGCTTCCATCCTTTACTCTCCTCCATCCTACCCCACTTATCCCCCACCTCCTTCACAGATACCCCACCCTTACCGTTTTCATCCAATCTTTCCGCTGCTACCGATTTTGTTCTCTTTCATTGACTGTATTATTGACTAAGAGATTTTAACGTCAGTATTTAAGTGAACTCTTAGCGTGTTGCGCAGCGCTTGTGTTTAAATGAAATACAGTCATGTCGCACTTCAATTTAAGATGAGCAAAGAGGGGACCGGGAGCGGGGAGATATAATCAAATACAAAGAGAGAAAATGTTAAGAACGGGGCATTTTCTGAGATTTTTCACCCTGATCGAGTACGTGAATGAAGTTTATGACGAGGAGGCAGATTGGCTGCTCTTAACACGGGCTCAGAGAGCAAACATTTTAAAGGCGAGGCTTGGTAATAAAACATGGTTGAATTCTGGCGAAATGACTGACTTTTATTGCTCGGGAAAGGTGGAAGTGAAATTGGTTGTATCAGACTTCTGTTCTTGCTCATATTCACATATGGTCATTTATAACCATTCCATCTCTCTCGTCACCCTTACACAATACCACCTTTGATGACAAAGTACTCTGACATTTCTCCGTACATCAAGAGTAATTCTTAATCACCCCGCTCAACCCATTTACCCCTCACCAATCTTATCGTGGACACTTTATTTATTTAACTCGACGTGTTTTTATATTGTTTTGCATTTTGGTAATTTTTTTAGCTTTTTCTTGTCAATAGGTTGTCTTGTCAAATTGTTGCATATACTATTTAAAGTGCTGTTTGCTTGCATTCGGATATAGAATAGAAATAATATTATGCTCACTTACATATTCCTATTTTTGTCAATCGCTTTTCCCACACAATGCACATTTTTAATACCGTATACATATATTTCTGCCCATGTCGCTCGATAGACATTCTGTACTTTCAACCAATTGTAAGATGTTGCCTCTGTTATCAGTTTCTTATATAATATAATACAATGACATTGATCTTATTAGCATGAATGGCAACTTGTTCAAAAGGAATATTCATGGTAGTAAAATATGATTATTGCGACATTTATGATTTCCAAATCATGAGAAAACACAAAGACGTTAACGACGGTGGCAAAAAGCAAACAATAGGAAAGGAGAAGAAGACGAATTATAGAATCCATTGAAAGAGAAAAGATGGCAAAATTGCGGCTGCGGAAAAATAATGCCGTGTCGAAAATGTATCAAAGTGATAACGTTCACTCGGACTAGCGTTGTTAATTTGACAATAGAAAATGAAAAAGACCAACTTTGTAAACGATATTGGAAAAAAAGTCATCAGTAGCTAAGTCGACTCTCCTCCCCCTCGTCTCTTCTATCTCTCTCTCTCTCTCTCCCCCATCACTGCTCTCAATAATATCGCTCCCTGTAATACACAGACAGATACAAACACACACACACACACACACACACACACACACACACACACACACACACACATGCATATTCCCATCCTTGTATCTCGCTTTTATGTTTTTCTCTCTTTCCCCACATCCTCCCTTTTCTATTATTCTTTCCTCTTTCATTCATCTCCTACTTTACAAATACTCTCCATCTCCCCCTTCATGCCATCTCTCCCTTTTCGCAATAAAAAGACGGGAGTGTATTGTTGGGCATGGTGGCTGAAATAATGCTTGTTATTTAAATAAACACTCGAAGCGAAAAAGCACACACGTGCGCTAGCTGGGATGTGGGCGAGCGCTATCTGAGAGATGGCGTACACAGCGAGGCGCCACGAACTGTGCTCGGGAAGCTATATGGAGTCCATGCGGCTGGTCTTCGATTCCGCCGTGTCGTGTGCGTCTTGTGTGCTTTTTCGTGTAATGTGCACGGGTGGGTTTTGTGTATACTTTGCTGGCGTAGCGGTCTTTTCACCCTCGCTTTATTTTCCGACTTTACTCAGCACGTGTAAAACTTTGTCTCTCTCATAAGAGAGAAAGAGAAAAAAATGTATGAAGATAGAAAGAAAGGGAGACTACAGATTCGTATGCATTTGAAAATACGATTTATACCATGCATGTACCAAAAGACAATCCAAAACGTTTTTTTTTTTTTTTTTGCTCTTAAACACACACAATTATACTTTATTATATTATATATTTATATTATACACACCACAATGAGTACAAAGATAAGGAATAATGAAATACGGGAACACAACAATTAAAGCAACTAAATGTGGATGTTAGCTGGTATTTTAGCATTACAAATCAAATGAATTTGAAGGTCAGGCGGCAATTTACAACTTTTTGTCAAAATATTACTCTACAACTTAATTGCTCTTTCATAAATGTTCTTGTCGTTTGATTTGTTGATCTCCGGCGACAAATGAATATATGACAGAGTCAGATCCCCGCAGCAGTTTGGAACTTGGATTATTATGACGAAGCAATTTTCATTTTGCGAACCCCATCCAAACGGTAAATTATCCCCCAGCAAGCATGGCAAGGGTAAAATGAACAGGTAGAGGATTTAAACAAGGCTGGAGAATATGTGATTGCGACATCGCAAATTACACTTTTTATTATTTGTTATTCTATGGGACGATGAAGAACATGCAACGTTTCTTGATTTGAATAAAGATTATTGGCATCGATTTATCTATCCAGACATCAATGTACAGAGAAGGCGTATAACCGAAGAATAAGGAGAATGGACGAAGTACATGTATATAAATTATGCGGGGAAGGAGGGTAGAATGTGGTAAAAGAACTTTAAAGAATGATGTAAGGAATTCACACTCACAACAAAAGAGACAACGCACAGCCCCACACCACACACACCCTACGCACGCAACACACACACACACAAACAAACAAACAAACAAACAGGAATGCACAGTCATGATGATTATTATGAAGGTGAGGACTATCAAAAATACTGTCTGTTTGGGGCATGAGACCGTGTGAAAATTCAATCGTAGCTGGAACAAGTGACTTTTCGGCTCGTTTCCTCTCCAGAATCCGTGTCCATCTCACTCAAGCCGATTGACCATCACAATAGAATGTTTGACCACCGTCTACAATAGACCGTTTGACCACATGCGTCTCGGTCGACAAACCGAACGTTTGGTCCAAAGTTGACTCTGTCCCGAAGACAAATAGCTGGAACACTCTTCACAGTACTCTCACCATGGGAAACTTCCCACCCTATTAGATTAGGCAGACATAGGAACAACGGCGCAAAGGTTTCTTGACCATAGCTTTGGGTCAAACTGGCGTTCGGTCATTGTTTTTCTAATGGTCAACACAAGTCCTCGCTATAACAGACCAAATATTACCGGAAAAAAGAGAAAAACATGGAATCGGCATCGCCCATTCCTCGTCCGGTCGAAGCAAGAAGTGATGACCCGTCTTTTCATCAATCTTCGTTTCCTTAACGCCACCATGAATAATATTGTCTTTCTTGTTCCCAAGAAACTTATCTAACACTCTCTTAACAGAAAAACAGAGGTTATAGATTACAAAATGGAGGATTTGCAGAGAGACAAGATGATGTTTAAAATGTTATTAGAACACATTGTTTTTGCAAGACCCGGCTTACTTAAAATGCTAATCTACAAATTTGAGAATGTCATCTTTCCATTAATAATATAACACTTTAGCTTTCAGAGTTTATCATATATGATCAAACATGTCTACACTATCACTGACTATATTATATAATCCTCTTATTTGAAATCTTAAGATGTATAGATAATGGTACTTTTATTCATTCCGGGAAACCATAAATGTATTCTATAAGAAGCAGAAAATATCTATAAAAAGGGAAATCTTTCCGATTGGGGAGTAGGATTGGAAGTGAAGTCGCAAGCCCTGCACGTGCAGGAAGAACAAAAGACCCGGCACGAGACCGGGCGCCGTCCATCAAGGTCCGATAACACTTGACGACCCGGCTTTCCGGGCAATGCCCCTACAAAACAACAAGATAAGGTGTATAGTTTACCATCGCTCTTCTTCTGTTCGTTTCCCATACGCTATTTTTGTATCATCTCCGTCTATTCGTTTTCATGCTCTTACAAAGTTATCTGTAAAATAACAGAGTTAACTCAATTACTCAACATGAATATGTATTGTTTTGTCTCATCACATTCAAGACTTGTGTAGTCTCTGCATCTGATGAGAAAAAATACATTTACTCACCTAACTTGTTTTACTGTAATTGTTTTTGTATGTACATTGCAATTCGATTATAATATTGTTAATATAATCATTAAAGAATTGGTTATAATTTGTTTATCCCTGGTCTTGCGACCTAGAGGTAGGTGGGTTCAAATCCCGTCTGGGGCCGGTCGTATTTTTTAACGGCACCTGGGCATCTAAAACGCAGTAGTGGCTGTATTTCAAATGGTTGGTAGAACCGTAAAATACCAAAAATTTTGGATGAAACACCACATCTTTCCAAAATAATTGTTTGGAGCTCAAATGCTTTAGGTAACTTATCCGATGGAACATTACTCAATCATTAAAAAAATGTTGCTTCCAAGACAACTTGTCATTGGTTTGGAGACCATCCACACTGTATTCTGCAATATATTTCTGCTACAACAGAATGACCTTCTGATAATTAACCAATCAATCTCTATCCCTTCTCTCTCCTCTCCAGACTGTTCGGAACGAAGTGTAATGCCTGCTTTCAGTCGATCCCTTCTAGTGAACTGGTGATGAGGGCGCTGTCCAACGTGTACCATCTGCGATGCTTTACGTGTGTTATGTGTGACCAACAGCTCAAGAAAGGTGACGAGTTTGTGCTCAAGGAGAACAGACTCTACTGCAAAGAGGATTACACCAAGGAACATGTGGTGGATACACAAAAAGGTAAGCCAGTGAAGATAAAATCCATGTATTGTGTTTGTTTTTTTTCCAAAGATAATACAATTGAAAGAATACGACCCCGTTTTCATCCTGATGACGGCTGGCTTACCAATCCGGAACTGCGAATTCTTGCACTATTACCATTCTAGTACTCTGTGACTCAGTTAATTTATTTTGACAAAGGATCATGTGCATTTCATATAATCTAATCCACAGACGAATACGTTTGAAAGATACCACCAAGTTGCCAATTAATCTGATGCTTTACGAACTGTCGAGTTCTTGCACTCTGTTGTTAAAATTAATCATATTATTTTTTATTTTGCAATTTCTCTCTGAATAAAAAAAATCTAAATCCATATTCAAGCATTGTTAATGAAAAATATAAATGTGTAGGA
Source organism: Temnopleurus reevesii (assembly GCA_036244855.1). Lineage (NCBI taxonomy): Eukaryota > Metazoa > Echinodermata > Echinoidea > Temnopleuroida > Temnopleuridae > Temnopleurus > Temnopleurus reevesii. The sequence continues at coordinate 61,244 of BQKZ01003903.1, forward strand.
GTGGGGTAGTCAATAAACGAAAGTCTTCATCCCTATATACATTAAAGGTGGAGCAGGAACGCGTTCGTCAACCAATGTTTTTGGATGTTAAGATATTTCTTGAGGACAAAAAATTGCAACACGAACCTCGTTTTGAGAAACGAGACTGTTCCAGCGCCCCTCTTAAAATGCATTTGAAATACTTTATTAACCTGGTAAATGTCTGACATTCTTTCTTCACAGTGTGCTCAAAATCCAGTTCACAGGACGGTAGGAAGGGACCAAAGCGGCCAAGAACAATCCTCACCACGTCACAAAGAAGAGCTTTCAAAGCATCGTTCGAAGTCTCATCGAAACCTTGCAGGAAGGTTAGTTTCATTTTCAATCTAAGATGTGATTTTACTATAAAAACAAAATTAGTAAAAATATGAAGAATAAAAATCAAATTTTCAGTAAAAGCTTTGTGTTACAGGTATGCACATCATAAAGTAAATCATTGTAACAATCCCAACATGAACGGATACACAAAGAAGGAATTACCTGTTCAGCTTGCTCCCGAAAATACTGCACAATTCATAAAATGAATTCAATTTACGTTCGACATACGTTTAGTGTTGTCCATCAAAAAGAAATGGCAATGATATTGTGATATGATAAAATAAACAGTAATAGCTACATTGACTTAATGATGCTAGGAAGGAAGACTTTTATTTTTAAACGGGCTTAAAAAAATAATACCTTGACAGAATACACTGCATTTAGAGATAAATTTAACAACTGACTTTGGCATAAATATTCAGTATTAAATGGCAAACGCCTTAAAATAAAAATTCAGTTAGTTAGAAGTTATTTATCTTCATTATACCCTGTTACTCATGATAATATTAATCTCATCTCTTACCTCTTCACCCCACCCAGGTTAGGGAGACCCTTGCAAAAGAGACTGGTCTGAGTGTGAGGGTAGTCCAGGTCTGGTTCCAGAACCAACGAGCTAAGGTAAGGAAAGAACATGTAAGTGAACCACCTCCTTAACCCTTTGCTTTCTAATGTATCGGTCTTAAGCCCAAGTCACACAGGGCCCCAGAAGCAACACGATTCAACACGATTCAACACAACTTTCGTAGGCAGATAACTATGAACTGAACAAAGAGTCGTGTTGAAACGTTTTACTTCAGGGCTTCTATGTGACTGGGGCCTTATCAATGAGATTGACTCCAAGACGATTAATAAACCGACAATTCACAGATAATGTTGCTGCAGCAGCACGAATGACCAAAAATTATATGAAACAGTTACTTGAATCCATTTAAAAGTGTGTAACACTGAAACGATATGCATTGGCACGTGCCCAATAAGAATGTCTTTAAAGTTTGGTGCTATGTCTTCCTCACACAACGATCCCTCATATTTATGTTCGTTCGTAGAAATAAAGAAGAATCAATTGGTTTATTGTCGACTTGCAGTCAGTCTTACACTTTGACTGTTACATTAGCATGTGTGCTTATACATGTACATCATTATTTTTAAAAAATCACTGGCAACTGAAAATAGATGTAAGTTTTGTTTTTATGTCGGTTCATGCGGATGCCAAGTTTCGACAAACTTTTTCCAGATACATATGTGTCTCAATCATCCGATGTTCATCACGCCCTGCATGTATATTTTCGTCGTCGATATGTTCTATATCATAGATACATCTTATCCTTCAATCAGTTTAATTTGTTTTAATCTTTTGATTTATTAGCATAATGTCATCATTTTTAATACTAGTAGTCGATACCCAAACTATAAGCCCTTTTATTCATATTGTTTTAACTATAAACGTTTTATTATTTGCGAATAATATTATTTGTAACAGCGGCTACATACCTTTACCTCCTAGGCAACTGTGAGTTTTCAAACAAATATATATAATGTGCTCTGAAACATACAGACAATTAACCAACGACGTTTTCCTTCTATCCTTTATTTTCTCACCAGATGAAGAAGTTGGCTAGAAAGAGCATGACAGAGCAGGAGGCGGCAGCACAAAGAAGATCAGGTATTGTGTCTGTTGTTGTTTTTTTTGTCTGTACTGTTTGTTTGTTTGTATATTTGTTTGTTTGTTTGTATGTTTGTTTCATTGTTGGCCTTTGACAAATTTCTAATACGGTTGGATCCTCGGAAGATGCTCATGGAGAACTTTTGAAAGGATAACCAAAAACAAAACAAAACCAAGGAAACCAATCACACTTCTCTGAAAATCATTCGAAATGAATCATGTCTTCAATAAACTAATTCATGTTTTCTTATTTAGCCATGTAGTGTTTCACATTGAGTGAATTTCTATACACGCCCTTTCAACACTTCATTGTCTCATATTTCGTTGAAAATAAATATCCCAAATCATTATTTAAGTATTCTACTTCCATTACCATGCCGTATTTCATTAATTAAATCATTTCTTGGAAGTTGATTAGATAATAAATAAGCTTTTCTTACTATATACTACGCGGTAATGAAATATATAATTACCGCCCAACAAATTTCACTGTAACATAGTAATGCAATGACATTGTATATTGTTTAACTACAATATGATTACGTCATGAAGTAACATGTTAAGTCGGCTCCAATATACGAACAGTAATTCAAACAAAAACAACATTGAAATTGCGTCCCAGTTAACTTACGTTAATAATCAATCTTTTCTCATCATCTAAATAGGAAATGACGACCAGGACGAAAGCAAGGATGACGACAGCGACTTCTCCTTCAGTGACGTCACAGATCTTGATAATTACGCATCAGGCGGTCCCTCCTCCATTCCACCTTCACACCAAGGGATGATGGAATCGCCCTACGGTCAAGACTCGCCTCTAGGGAATCAAGCACCGGTAATTGTAAATATATAAAACAAACTTTCTATATAATAGTGACATCGATAAATGCATAATCTTTTAAATTTCTTTTAAATGATCTTTAAAAAATATCCCTTGTGGCTTTGCATAAAGTATCACCCCTGCCATTTCCGCAGTGATTTTTTTTTCTGTGAAAATCGACTTTGAATATCATCATCCCTTGGATTAATAAAAAAAAATGCGGGTATTTTTGTTGTATTTTTTGCTTGCTTGTGCGGCAATTAAATGGCTTGGAAGAATCCCATTTCCACTCCTCTTGGAAAGGTTCTTGTTATTTGTTTTTATTCATTATTCATTCATTTTTTAGGTTATTTTTTTTTTTTTATTATTATGATCATTCAAAATATACACAAATTATACATATACATAAAACAATGTATCATAAATAATATGAAAAATTATTAATGGTGATAACTGTAATTACGAGGAAAAACATTATTTCAGAGCTTTCGATCTCCATCTCATTTCTCCCACAAAACTTTCGAAAATGTACCCAAAATTCATTTTTCTTTTTTCACGAAAAATAACAAAAGCGCCTAACGTTATCACAAGATTATCTCCATAATCTGTACCAATAATTATGTCCTTATATTCTATTTTCCTGTCTGTCTTGATTAAATCGGTTCTGAAACAAAAATTACTAAATTTTCTCCAAAATATCATTGAATAAGGACATTCATAAAACAAATGATAATAGTTTCCTAAACACT
>BQKZ01003904.1:0-10015 GCA_036244855.1 Temnopleurus reevesii
CTACTACTACTATTACTACTACTACTATTACTACTACTACTACTACTTCTACTCCTACTAGCCTATCATTATTCTCCTCCCTCTTCTCCGTCATCATTATCTTATTATTTATTCTAATATCATTTGTCTTCTTCTACTTGTATTTCCTATCCATTGTTTTTTCTTTTTTTCTTCTTCTTCTTCTTCTTCTTATCATCCTTCTTCCCATTCATCCACTTCTTTTCTTCTTATTATTTTTTCCTTCTTCTTTTAGTTTCTCTTTGCATTATTTTGTGGTTTGTCAATTTGCCCCCAAAATGTGAAAAGTAGAAAACACATCCATATGCAATATCACAACACATTTGATCGAATGTGTAAATAGGCTTTTAAGTGTATTGGACGAAAGCATTCCATCACCTTAATTACCATTGGCGAATTAATAATGAAGAAGTCTAAATAGCGCTGTTAAAACAGCCACGAAGCACAAGACGAATAAAATGTTTGGCGAGTTACATTAACAGTTATTAGATTTTATTGTAATGGTCGGGACTCTGTATCGTTCGTAAACCCATATGTCCCTTGATAAATGATTTGATTCAGCATGTTCATAGATGATCAAAGAAAGCGATTGTACACTCATAAAACTTTGGGCAAAAGTTTTACCCAACACTCAGACATTCGGCAACAAACATGTATAGTTCATTCTGTCCAATTTATTGTTCAAATTTTACATTTTTAACTGAAGTTGGATTTTTTGATATTATTATGTGGACAGGTTATATTGCCTAGTGTTGAGTAAACTTTTGGTTAAACTTTGTTACGAAAGGTTCACCCTTTGAAATGAATCTTTTGCATTTTTCCAAAGTTCTCCGTAGTGTAGATGAAAGTACGCCATCTTCGGTTAGCATAGTAACTACTAAAAATGAGGAAGCTTTATCCCATGATTTGGTTTCCTTTGAATGACTCTACCGAATTTGATATCATTACAAAGGAAATATGAAATACATTGATATCTAATGGTATAATTTTACAAGATTGAGTCAACTGCATTGGTGCCTGCACTTAGCAATGCAATCAGCATTATTCCAAGCGCACTCAAAACAATCATATCGAAAAACTATTTTTAAAACGTAGCGTTTTTTTAATTCTAGGAAAGTGTTTGTTCATTAAATTGTAATTACAATAGCCTTTTATCATTTTTCCCCCTTGTCGTTTTTGTTTTATGTGTCATCATCTATTTGTCTCCGTATTATATTAGTGCTCCGTCAAACAAAAGCTCAGAGCAGAAGTTCTGACAACCACGTTTGATAATGCAATGCCGCCCTCTGCGCTACAAATTTAGGACGATTTTTTTTTTGTATCAGAAATTACTATACCGTTCCGAGCTTATTGCTTTTTTGTATTTTTTTTTCTTTTTCTCTTCCACCATCGTCATCTCTTCTCTCTCGTACATTTTTTCTCATTCTTCCCGCTCAAGGAAAGAGCTGGCAAATGCAGTTATTGCTTTAATCGAATCTGCACCCAGCCAATATTTGTGCACTAACCTGAAAGGTTCATGCCAAATTTTGCCATTTCTTCATTCATAATCTTCTCTGTTTGAGGTCCATATACCAACTGAATACCCTCAACTGTACATTGTCATTTTAATGATTGGCAAAAATGTAACCAATAGTTAAGAGGCTAATTTACTGACCACGTTAATATAAGTTAAAAAGATATCCATCCTACGCGAATGGTGGTATTTTGAAGAATACGTTAAATTTGTGGTGAAATTTTGCTCATATTGGTTTAAATTTGAACAAATGTATAGTTGGTAGGATGTTCAGTGAATTTCGCTCAACTTTTCTCAAAGTGTGCCTCTCTCTTTCTCTCTCTCTCTCTCTCTCTCTCTCCCTCTCTCTCTCTCTCCGCTCCTCTCCCCTTTCTCTCTCTCCTTTTTTTCTCTCTCCTTCTTTCTCTCTCCTTATTTCTCTTTCTCTCTTACTATCTCGCTCCCATTGTAATACTTTTCTAGTTTTAACATTCTTAGCTTTGCATTCTCCATTCATCACTGATTATTTTCCCATTTATGTTTCTCTTTCTTTGGGACATTTCTTTCAGGACATTTCAAGCACGTATTCCCGTGTTTTCCGGATGTTATCCCAACGAGTAACGTAATGCCTGCATCAACATTATTATTGATTTCAATTAATGATAATAATGATAGTGATACACAAAATTTATATAGCGCTTATCGATTGATATATATTGATTTTTTTTTTTTATAATATCCGATTTAGAATGATTTATTTGTGTATGTATTCTAATTCACCAACGAGAGATTGTAATCTTTAAACCAATTAAAATGAATATTTAAATAAAAATAGATAAGTAGGCCTCAGTTGTTGTATTGTTTATCAATATTTTCAATTCGATAACCATTCTTCCACGGTTTTTACCCTAGATTTGTATGCTAAAAAGTATTAACTCGTTATGAAAAATAAATGTATCACAAAGAGTTACAAAGCTGCGGTATTACCCCTCCCCACCAACCCCTCCCCCAAAACACCCCGTCCATTCATCAACAAAACCACTCGTTTAGCTCGAAGCACGCACTGCCGGAAGAGTCAATCATCAGCGGTGAGCGCTGGGTTGTCAGGCCGGGAGGGACCGGGTCAGAGTCCCGTGCCTCTGCGCTCACGTTCCGGCTGATGTTGCAGTGTCTTTCCTGTTTTGATAGCTCAGCGTACTTTGTGGCGCCAACCTGTGAAATGCCGTCCCCCCTGCGAAAAAGGAACGTTGTCTCATCTCTAAAGTTAGGTTCACACTAAGAGGCGAAATGTTTCAGAAACTAAGACAGTTTTAGCGAAGCTTATAACCTACGTGCAGGGGGAAGGCGAGTTTGCACAAGGAGTTTTCTCGCCTTTGTGACTTGTACAAGGTGTCAAGGCGAAATTGTACAAGTTGCATCTTCACCTTCTCGCCTTTTCGTCTTCTTGACTTAACCAAGGCACCAAGGCGAGTTGGCACACGTTTTCTTCTCGTCTTCTCGACTAATACAAGCCGTCAAGACGATATGGTACAAGATGCCTTCCCACTTTCTCTCTCTTTTTAAAGGCACCAAGGTTGATCATGATTTGTGCAAGATGCCTTCTCCCTTTACGACCAAAACGAGACTCCTTGGCAAATTAAACGACTCGCCTATGTGCAGTACGTTTAATCTTCCGTAAGACTGCAGTAGTATCTGAAACCCTAAGGTTTCGGCTCCAAGCCTGAATCCTGCTTATGAAATGAAAAGACAAAATTTGGACAACACAATCAACTCCCCGCTCGATCAAGATTTTACTTTGACTTTCATGTTCTTTATGCACAAATAGGGAGAGCAGATGTCGCATTCTTTTTGCTAAATATTAAAGTCGGTGGCTTGTAACTTTGATTCGTCCCCTCTTTGGCTTCAATTTTGTTTTTCTTAAATGTGTGGAACGCATACGTTTGCGACTGCCGAGCAGTGAGCTAGCGAAATAAAGCTTGCCTACTTCCTATTCAAAGTAAATATTCATGTGATTTTCTGTTCGGCAATCCTCGCAATCAAAATGGCTGCGGACAGTTTGGCTCACAACCGGAAGTCATGTCGATCATGACGGACCGACTTTAATGAAGCTGTTTTTTTGTGCCCAGTGGCCCGGCGTGAAGGCTTGAATTAGATTGTTTATTTTGTCCAATTCCGTTGTCATTTTATTTCATTGTGAATGTCACTGCGCATGGGCGTGTCTAAAGGTCCAATTACATATTTGCCAGCCTGCAAAATGCCACCCCTAGAAAATGGTTTCGACGTCGGTCATGCGCCTATACTCCGTATATCTTTCAATGAGCGCCATGGACGTTAGCCGGACTTAAGCAATAAGCGCATTAATGTGGGAGTCACCCTTTGAGGATACGATTGTGCCGATGTAAAATAGTGAGTGTGGCCATTTGCACAAACACAATAGTCAATTATTACAAGTTAAATTTATTTGATAATTTGTTCAATATTATTGTATTGTATGAAGCCTTGTTGATTCTCTCATCTGACTTTCTGTTGTTTTGACGCCGTTTCATTAATACCTGTATGGCATTTGCTTTATCATTCTCGGTGTTTGTGTCTGCTTGTTATGTAATCGTACGTTATTTTGATCTATCTTCTGTCTGCGTTACACCTGCTTTAATCAACCAATGTGGTTACGCCTTCACCCCGAGCTAAGCTAGTCTACTCACATGAAACCCAATCCCATAGGTATTCACACTTCAGTGTCTGCGCATTAGACTACTTTCTGAAAAATACAAATGTCCACGCGTATATGGTCAAAGGAAATGTATAACTTGCTTTTAGAAACAGGGGACATTCTCCAGTTTTCTTTTTCAAGAGTAAGGGGAGTATTTTTATTCAGCCTATCCTGCATCGGGTCTGTATTTAGACTAGTTTACCCGCGGCTAAAGACATGGTATAGGGATGTCTTGAAGCTTTGTTTTTGACAATGATTCAACGAAAAGAAATTGTAACGCCGTTTTAGTGTTTTGTGATAGCCCCACATAAACCAGGATGAAAAAGCCAACCTAAAGGCCAAATCACACCTTTGCTTTTAGCCTGCATCGACCCATGCCTTTTTAAAATTAGAAACGCTCCCCTAGCGAACAGTATACACTGATTAAACATTGGATTGACGTTTGGCTTGCGCTCAAGTAGCGTACGGCGAACGACAGTCAAAAGTAAAACCTGCGTCTTTGTGCGTCCAGGGAGCGTTTTTAATCGTCAAAACGCTGGGCCGACAAAGGCTTCAAACGCAAAGGTGTGAGTGTACCTTTAACCAACTGTTGGGCAATATTTTCCTCTTCTGTTAGGTAAGTTTTGAGACTATACTCACGTATAACAAAGAGACAACAAAAACTTAAGTTCAAATGACCAACAAAAGAACAATTTTAGGAAACCTGCAATGAAATGAATTGGCTTTTGAGCGAACATAAAAGCGGGATTATCGTTTGACACCATGGCACCGTGATATGTTTGTGTTTACGTGCTGATGTGCAATAATGTGCATAACTAAAATGTGTTAAATGAACGCCCTGCATGTTTTCTGAATGGATGAACACTTGATAACCTTATCTCATCTCACTTGAAATTGAACCTTTCCATCTACAGCTAAACCTTCGAATTACAGCCTCGTGTCTAATAACGGTAAACGTTCATAACCCAAAACGGAAAAATCATTTATTCCCGACATCACCAATTCTTCCGACCAAAAGCAAAGTTCAATCAACATTACTTATCTTTAATGAAATTTGTCTGGTCATTTGCAGACTTCATTAAGGAGACAGAAAAGGGGTGAAATAAGGAACTATTTAAAGAAAGCGGGTTTGACCGTGTCGTGTCTTCATGTAATTACATTATATTGAGTTTCCGAGCTCCCTTCCTCTTTTTGTTACCCTCTTAGAAGTCTGGGATGTTTGTTGTTTTGGGGATGATGTCAGCGATCATTCCTGGAAATTTCTGATTTGAATTAGAGTTTGAAACCCGTGAAAGTTTGCAACCACCTTTAACCTGAACTTCCACTGATTTGTTTTGGTTAACACGATATAAAAAATTTCCGAAAAGTAAACTAGAACGCAGACAATATGTCCGTACACCATGTATTCAAATGTGCGGACACAACAATGACAAACCGGTACCTAATTCAATAGCATAACAAAAGAGCATTGAAATAGCGTTCGACTTAACTTTTCGAAAATACTTTATATCGTGTTTGTTGTTGTCTTTCAGTCTAACAAGTAGTACTTTGTCTCACTATACACACTAATGAGAAAGGGTGCCCAAATGGTGCAATACGTATTCTTTTGCTGTACACGCTCAGCAAAAAAAAAAAATATATATATATATATATATAAAGGGAGCAAAATACTGAAAATGCAAAATGAATTGTACATTCTAACAGCCTCAAACAGACACTTTGTTATGTTTTGGAGTCTTTGTCTGATATTCATTCATTCAAATCATTTAAAGTCGCCATCGTTTATACAAATGGGAGCGTGGCACAACCAGATATATTAATATAAATCAAAACCACATCAAATAAAAAAAAAAAAAAAAACGCGGATGCAAATCCCCTGAGCACTCCACAGAATGCAAAATTTTACCTGTCGTAGTTCAAATTTTTCAACAAAAAGATGCAATTTTGCTTCCAAAAAGGTGCCTCCAGCTAAACGAGGAATGTTGCACCTTAAAGTTTATTCCTATAAGTGGGTAGTTATTTGTAAAACCTAATGAAAATACACAATAGAAATCGTAACAACATTTTGTTTATACATTTACCAGTATTAGCGAGATGGCTCGAAAGCTGTTATAGATAGAAACGGGGGGGGGGGNTCTCTCAATGTCCAGTCAAGATGATTGACAAGTTTTGGCGCCCGCCCAGAAAACTGACGACTTTGCCATGACGTCACAATGAAACCGCAAAGGGCTATCGTGACAGTTCATGATCGTTAGTCTATGGACAGTTCGAATCAATGCGTGACATGTTTATTCATTTGTTTTCCTTTGAGTAATAACTTTATCTGTTTTTATAAAAAAAAACTACTGTCGCATCGATTCGCTACAAGGAATTAACCATGTCGCAGTACAATAGCTCTTACGTCGTGTAATGGAAACATCACTTTTCTTTAATTACGTAAACCGGCTCCGATTACCAAAAAACCCAAAACAACCTCAAAACATTACAAATATTCTTATTCTCCCTCTGAAGATGGAAATTAGACAAATAGGTTATTGAAGAAAATGAATTTATTTTCAATATCTTATTATTTCATTATCTGTCCTGTGTTTTATTTTTAAGCGGAAATTAATATAAGTCATTTATTTTGTTAAACATACAAATATTGATCGAAGTGAGAGCCAATATTTTTCTCTTTTATCTTTTTTTTTCAATTTTGTATTGGATTAGCGAATATTTAATTAAAATCGGCCAACTATCAGTGTCAAAGGGCAAAGTATTCAGGACAAAGTAAACCACTTCGAATAAATAATAAACAATCCCGAGTTTACGCTCGACAACGGAGCGGCTCAACGACGGGAGAATTCGTCAGATTCCTGCGTTCTTGCTAACCCGTCCTTATTCCCTCCGTTGCTCTTAACTTCTGTTACGCTACTCGCTCAACGGCAGTATGCAAATTGAGTGTGACGAGCTTTCACGTCGAAATCCAAAGATTTGCATAATAGGCACGTGAAACGCATGGCCGCATCTGAATGGCTACGTTCCTGCATCTACGACGGACGTGGAATTGGGCAAAAACCGTTGTAAAATTCTGTTCTTCGCCGCTGTTGTCACTGGCAACCAGCGAAGCCGACTTAGACGGGTCGAAAATGGTATTGATCAGCGATTTTGCCGTCCGTGATGACGGTGCGTAACCTCGCTAGTAAATGGTACAAGGTACAAAGGTTTTCAAATTTTATGCACCGTTTTTTCTTTCAGAGAAAGTCACGCCAACGTGATTTAAATAGATGCCATTTCACTAAAATTGGGGGCCTCAATGCCTAATTGAATTGTGTACCGTAGACTGTGTGAAAATATGTATATATCACGTATATTACATGTGTCAGAGTGTATTGTACTATTTAACTTGCAAAGTTGCCATTTTCAAAGGATATAGATTCACGAAATATTATCAAGTCGTGAACTTTTTTTCAATGGAATTCAAACTCATTATATTTAGAAAATGAACTCTCGTATCGATTTCATACGACCCTCATGGGGAGCAATAGAAACAACAGCGGAAGAAATATAACGCTGCGATACGGTCCCTAAGTTGTTCGCTGCATCCCGAGAATAATATCATTGCGAGGAATTCATGTTCAATCAAATAATGCGCTGCGAACGTAGCCGGGAGCAGCGGAATGCATTCCCCTTTCGCGTTTCCGCTCGCGGGCGATGCCAATTCGCTGATGTCCGCTGGAATTGTCGCACCACGTAAGGCTGACTGCACGCGAGGGGCAATTTCAGAGGGCTCAGCGGAAATTGAAAATGACATAGTTCTGGATATCAAGCCTACCGTAGCAATATTCCATTCACTAAAATCCTCATTTTTAAAATCCCAGTCGTTTTGTTTAGACGCATCATGGATTTATTCAATGAAATTAGATGCCAGAAAATTGTTTAAAAACCAGAAATAAAGAAACTAATACAAGTAATTTGTAAACCAATTAAGTCATTTCATTTGATTATCAACGATGAAAAAATGGAAGGAAACATGATATTTGATACTGATACAGAAATTACATAACAGAGATGCTGTTTTGCTCAAAGTCAAGAGCAAATTTGAATTAAGAGGATATCTGTAAAGTAGATTCTTCCCTAAGGAAGATGGAATTATAATGTTTTGATATCTAATATAGATGTTGTTTTAATATAACCGCCATTTTCTCCTGCACGCGATAACAATTTCTGCCGATAATCTGGCGCCAGGAGTTGGGTAATCGAGACTTTTTGGCGTTTCCGTGTGTCTCGTTACGGACACCTTACACCGAATTCAAAACGAAATCATCTACTTATGTACTTATCTTAAGAAAAGAGAACGAGAAGAAAAGAAAAAGAAAAAAAAAACAAGGATTGCTAAAGGGTCGAAAGAGTTGAAGTCTAGTTATTTTTTTTTTATAGTTAAATTAAAAAAAAAAAAAACTGGTAAAAAAATTGTAGTACTAGTAGTTTAAAGGATCTCATGGGCACCTAGTACTCGAGTTAAAAGTGTCTCGGCTCTGGTGTCGGGTAAGAAATTAGTAGATTCTAATCAACAGTGATCAAGGTAGCTAATTAAGTCACTCTAATCAGATCATTGTTGCTTATGAATAAGGAAGAGAATAAATGTCCTTGCATGAGCATTCTTCAGGCAATCTGGCTAGTTTTTAAAGAGTTTAACAATCCTTTTTTGAACGATATCTAAAGCTAAAGAAACACATTTCGCTTATTTTTAAACAAAGAACACTCTGTGACATCAGGACCTTGATGAAAAAAAAAATGTTTTAAGCCGGTGTATTTAAATAATAGAGCTTATATCAGATTGAGAAGTAAATATTTGAGGTGAAATAGTAATGAGAGTAATTAAATTCTGAACTTAATAGGAATTGATTTTCCATATCAGTAACTCGTTTGAAATCGTCATCGCATCTTCGTACACAAAAAGAAACCTCTACACACAGTCATACACACACGAAGCAACACGATTGAAATCACAGCGATCCATTTGGCACGTGGGCAGCCAGCATGATTGGTGATTGGATAAAAGTGAGATTAGCCAATCAGAGAAGAGCTTAGATTGTATTTCGATCGACACGCAGTGAAAAGAATGACCTCTCCATGTGTGGTTGTGATTGGTGAAAAGTTACTTATGAGCGAAAAGACCGCCAATCAAATCAGGGCTCGTAGTCGTACCAACTGCTTTGTCGTGTGGGGACCGTTTTCATGTATGATCCTGGATACATTCTTTGAAATCAAAGGATTTTGAATATTGAGAAATGGAGGGGTTGTGTAATGTTTAACGCATGTTTGATACCCTCTAAAATAAGAGTGAACTTATTTACGAGAAAAAAATGGATGCATCTGCCCCATGGAGTTTTCAAATGACTGAAATTAATTATATTCAAATTTTGCTTTTTATAGTCACAGGGTATAGATGAACTGAATTGAATTGCTAATTGGTCCATTCGAACTGATGATGTTAACCTAGAAAGTAAGAATCTTTTTCGTTAAGTCTATAAAATATAAGAGTGTAATTTTCCGAAAGTTTGGGGGCGGCAGGTGCGGCAAATACATTGTCTACAAACCATCCACGTGCCATCGGGAATGTCTCCCCTAAACCGTATAATTCCTTTGGACCAATCGTTTAATTAAAACGCAGACAACAGTTGCTTGGAGAACCTGTCCATTTCTCCTAACTTTATGCGGTTAAGATTAAGAAAACTTCCCGATTAAATCATTATGGATTATGTTTGGTCGATGTTTTGGTACGATAGTCATTGAACGTATAAACGAAACGC
>BQKZ01003904.1:23757-33979 GCA_036244855.1 Temnopleurus reevesii
TTCATTAGAATTCTCTAAGCGCTCTACAATCGCAGCATTATTACCCTGCCTTTAGCAGTGCAGCTATCAGGCGCATCTGCTTTTTCAAGGAATAAATTCCTACCGGGTACCCATTCACCTCACCTGGGTTGAGTGCAGCACAATGTAGATGAATTTCTTCCTGAAGGAACCTACGACCCTCTGGTTGGAAGGCGAGATTCAGAACCACTACACTACGGCGCCTCCGCATATCTACATATCTAAATGGGTACATGTATCCTGGTAGCAGGGTTAGAAGAGTAGGGGAGATCGGGTCCGGGATCTTTCAGTCGGTTGCATGGGGAGCGAATAGGGAGAGACTTAAATGACCGGCTGGCCACACTAGAATAATCAGTATTAAAACACTTATAAATTTCAAGTTAATCCTGTTTTTGCAAAATAAAATAATAATAAATGGACCAATCAATTTCCTTTTTAGACCAAATATTAAGAATATTGAACATTGCCCCGAATGAATCAGTTAACTTTTATTTCAATAGTCAGAGTAATAATGGCATTAATCAAGTGACTAAAAGCCTACTCAAACCTTTGGAATTTTATCCTGCATCAGCCCAGCGTTTTTAAAAATTAAAGACACTCCCCGAACGCACAGTAAATGTTGATCAGACAATGGACTGACGTTTGTCTTGCGCTAAGGAAACGTATGCCTAACGTCAGTACACCGTATGACCTGCGTCTTTGTGCGTCCAGGGAGCGTTTTTAATTGTCAAAACAAAACGCTTTGCCGACGCAAAACGCAAAGGTATGAGGCGACCTTAACTTAATATATGTATCCCCATGGTACAGTTTCATAGATATGGTGTTTTCGATTTCAGTCAACTGTGACGAACGGCACGTCGACCGGAAGTAGTACGCCATCGTGCTGCTCGTTTGCTTATTGTTACGTCACAGGTAGTTGCGCATGTAACAATGGGAAGACGCGTAAAACTATGACGTCCTACTTCCGGTCGACTGTGACGAGTGAAATCGAAACCTCCATAATAATTATGTCTTATAATTATGGCAGGTTTCTAACAGTAGTCACTCGATTATTATCACCTTAATTCGGCCATTAATCACAATAATCGCCGAATGCCTCCGAAGTAGAAACGTCACTTCGCATTTTAGAATGATAAATCTTGGCGGGAGAATGGAGTAAAGTGTTTGTATCAGACGATCACGTTTTGCGAGAAACGGTGAACATGTTGATATATTGACAGGGGGTAGGGGTATCACCCCCACCCATTTCATCATTATTTTGTTGAGATATATCGTTTTACTGGAGGGATGATAGCAGAAGGGTGCTGTTTGATGATACCATCATGAAGGCAGGATTAATGAATTTTAAAAGAAAGCCTTATTAACTGTTAATAAAATGTATGTTACATATATTTTAGCATCATTTTGGAGTGTTTCTATGTCAGAAGTTTGTTTAGTTTATGCAAGCAGCCACCTGGCTTCAGACATCTTGTGATGGTAAGCGAAAGTTTTAGAGATGAAAAGGAGAGGGGTATGACTATGAGAGTAAAATTGCATTTTATGTACATGTATTTTGTACTCCTTTCTGGCCCGTGAAAGAAATTTCGGAAAAGCGGGATTACTTTTTTTTATAGAGTAGAATTGGTGATATTTTTTCTTATATCTTCACCCCACGCGATCAAATAATGTGGTCCATACCTACTACGCCATTTTGTAGAATTCAAGATTAATTAATGACCGAATAACCCTTTCGCCTAGGAGCTGATCGGATAAACCCAGAAATCTTAATGGACGAGGAAAAAGACGCTTCAAGATTTGAGCAAATAATATTATGAGCCCCGTGTCACCACAGCCACTTTAGGCCGACTCACACCAATATGTCTTTAGCTTGCGTCGACCCAGTGTTTTCCAACAATTGCAATCGCTCCCTGGACGCACAAAGACCCATATCATACAATGGACTGCCGCTCATCGTACGCCCCTTGAGCGCAAGTCAAACACCAGTCCACCATCTGATCCGCGTATGGTGTGCGTCCAGGGAGCGCTTTCGATTTTCAAAAACGCTGGGCCGACGCAGGCTAAAAACGCTAAGGTGTGAGTCGTCCTTAAAGCGTCTTTACAGACTCGGTAACACATTCACGTTTATGACCAATACAATTTTACATGGAGTAAAATTGATTTATTCTATCGTGCCCAGTGCGTTTAAAGATACAGGGAAGACGCTGGGGTGACACTTAACACGTTCAAGCCTCAATCAAAAATGTGATTTTATCAGTTTATAGCAAACATTTGCCAACGTTCCTGAAATGGGAAGGATACGAACGTAGAAATATGGAAGGAAGATGATTGACTGACGTTGATGGGGTTAGCTAGTGTTCAACGTTAGCAAGCGTTGGCATTTTACTTCTGTATTAATCCTTTCACGGAGCGGTTTTTTCAGATTTCATGAACGCTTTTCAGACTTTGGCTATGAACTCAAGGTTTGGCGCGCCCTGTGCGCAGAAAGACACTCGACTGACGTAAGCGTTGGTCAAACGTGCCTCCTCTGTGATGAGTCTATGCAAGTGCCTTTCCCCTGTCCCAAAAATACGTGCTTTCTATGCGCTGATTTAATTTTACTCTTTTGGATAGTAAATGTGTATGTCGCTCTGCCGTACTTTCAGATATTACTTTTTTCATCGATATCATAAGGGCTGAATAAATTAATTTAATCTAATTTTTCGATTATTTGCCTTTAATGCAAATGTGTGATTACACCTTATCACCCCTCGTAGCACAGACGCTTCGATACGTAATGGGGTTAATGGGTTTACACTAGACAATGATCGGCTGACATTCCCTGCAAAAAGGACTTATGATCAGATTTGACAAAAATCAAGTGAGGGGACGTAATAAGACCATTGTTGTTTTGGGGTATTTTTTCTGCGTTTTGCTTCAATTACCACGTAATCAGGTAATGGTAGGTTGGTCAATTTGTAAAAAAAAAAAAAATCCATTTATCAATTGATTTGCAATCACGCATTGGATAATTTGAAAAAATAACTATGGTTGATTAAAGGAAATATACCAACTTTAGATTTTTTTAATCGAAACTATATTATAGTAACATAGCGCTCTACCTGTACGAATGGAAGGTGACCGCCCCCTCCCTTGGTTCTCTTTTACCAGGGAGTGTTGTCCATGCTTTCCCGCTCGATCTATCCTCGTACGTAAGACAAATCCAAAATTCCCACAAATTATCCCAACACCCTCCGAAAGCTATACAGGTGTCGCAAATATTTCCCACTTTTCATCACAGGAGGTTTTCCCCTTCCTGGCACTCCATGGGGGGTAAATATAGACGAATATTAGTTACGATTGGATACTAACCCCACTCATCCTCTTCACTTCATATTTTGTCTCCTTGTTATTTATATTGTTTCACTGGAAATGAGGATAAATTAATCTACGTAAAGACCGAATCACACTTCTGCGTGTTTACCCTGTGTCAGCCGCTTTTTGTAAATTAAAAACGCTCCCCGAACGCACCGTATACGCGGATCAGACGTTGGACTGACGTTCGGCTCGCGCTTGGAGGGCTAACAATTTTCGTCAGTCCGCCGTCTGACCGGCGTATAATGTGCGCTCGGGTTGCGTATACGCGGATTACATGGTAGACTGACGTTCAGTTTGCGCTCTAGGCTTATATGCCGAAACGTCAGCCTACCGTATGACATGCCCATTTCTATTTCCATGGAACGTTTTTAATCTTAAAAAGAAACACTGACCCGTATTCTGATAGCAGGTTTAACTTAAACTAGAGTTTAAATCTGTGGTTTAAGTATGGGTGGCCCAAAGTGCCAAAACTTTATTTAAACTGAATAATTCTTATGTTAACTGCTCTCTCTTCCCATGCTCTAATAATGTAAAAAAATTATTTAAGTTTTTTTTTTTTATTCCAAGACAGTTTTTAATACTATGAGTGCCAAATGAGCTCGTAAATTAAACACCGACTGTTATAGATTCAAGCCTCTTTTGGCTTACCATACTTAAACCACAGATTTAAACTCTAGTTTAAGTTAAACCTGCTATCAGAATACGGGCCACTGGGTTAACGCTGGGAAAAAACTCAAATGTGTGAGTCGGCCTTAAGAAGGCAACAAGAATTGGAGCAATGGCGTGATCAATTAAAGGGGTTCGGGGTAAAAAGCTCACACGTCAATGTTTCACAGGTTTGATGGAAAGTGGAATTGTTCTAGCGGTATAGTATCAACCTAGCTGAGGACACCCATCCACCCCCTCTACCGCTACCCCCCCCCCCTCAAAAACTAAGAATACAAATTAGTTGTCACAAGAATGAACACTTTGTGTCGGCGTGAGAAAATTTGTATTAGTAATTATTATTTCTAAACACGTTTCGTGTAGAAAATTTAATTTTGAATGGATTAAAAACCAAGGATACTGTGAAAATACCTTTTCAGGTTGCATTTCATCTATCTATATACATGTACCTACTATTTGTGATTGTTTAATTTGAGAGGAAAGTGGAAAACATTTTTTTTTTTCAGATTACGCCGTTTTCAGAAGTTGGACGATCTTTTTTTCCAGAGAAAATGTTTCATCCAGTATATCATGTATTTTGGGAAATACATTATCATGTTGAACTCCAAATTCTAAAAATCATATTTTAATCCATTTTATTTTCATCTTATATACAAAATGTATATAGATTCACATCAAAGATCCTGCCAAGGTTGCCAGCTCAATGATACCCATCAGAAGACACCATATAAATTATGAAAATTGCTCAAATTTTCGCAGTTTGTTCTTCCAAATTTCATTCTTTCTTTGAGATAACGACAATTCCATGGGTTAGTTCCCCATAATGGGACAGTCACACTTACAGGCTGATCCTACATCTTAAATTCGAACCATGAACTATAAAGCGGTGTTTCGTTTAATCAATGAGTTTGTACCATTGAGATTGAGGGGGAAAAACATCAAACATCCGATTTCAAACGAAATAAAACTGTATTAATTAACATTTCGTTCATGCAGTTCAAGAGCAGGGCGGGCTCAGTCTGTTTGGGTGACTGTCCCATTAAACTAGGAGAAATGGTGAATTCGTTACGCGTGTTTCAGAATATACGCCGAACGGAACTATTTCATTGCCCTATATATTGACATCATCAACATTTTCCAAGATTTATTTTGGTCCATATTTCTTATGTTCTTCGGGTTTTCTCCAAATAATAGTTGACGCACCAAGGAAGACGTTTTATTTTCGCGATGAAAATCACTGGGAAGCACGCGATCTTTAAAGGCATGAAACTAATATTGCCCCATAGCAATAGCAGCTACGGTATATCATGTATGATTTGATTTGATTTGATTTGATTTGGTACATTCATTTAAACACGGTTAACAACCCACTTCAGCACATGTTGCCTTTTCCATAGGGCCGTCCAGTAAAAATACATCACATACAATGGCTGCACAATGGATGTACATATTAGTTTTTTTTTTAACTGGGGGAGCGAAATTTGAAATTGGTCCACCCCCGGCTCTGGGTGCGAACATGCTATGATTGACTTGTGGTAAATTGTTATAATTTGTATCGATCATGACACTAAATTTTTGGAATGACAAATTTTAGCTAGCAAAAGTGGTATAGTACCTTTAAGGTTTAATGAACTGTTGATGTATCGGATATTCATAGCACGATACTGACTCATGGTTAAAATAGACGGTTTCTTATAATCTCCCTCCCATTTTTTTTTGGGATAATCACTAGGGATCTCCTCAAAGAAAATGGAAATTATGGTTCTACACACAGTGAAATAATCATTTTATTTTATTGGCACATTTCACGCTTCTGCGTGAAGTCATGAAGATTTCTAGTCATGAAGTTTTTTTGTTGTTATTTGTTTCTGGTTAAAAACACTTTGTTTGACGCCATATTTTGGTGAAAGCCTGATTTTCTTGTGTGTAAACATTGGGAAAGGCACTTTACATTAAACAATTATAAAAAATCATTTTTCAATCTTGCCGTAAAACATATCAAACTTATTATTATAGGGCCTCCATGGAAACCACTATCAAGACTACTGACGGAGCTACCCTATACGGAAATAAAACTAATAGATAAATAAATACATAAATAGATTAATAAATAGATAAATAGATAAATAAATAAATGGATAAATAGATAAATAAATAAATGGATAGATAGATAAATAAATAGATAGATGAATAAATAAATGGATAAATATATAAATAAAGAAATAGATGAATAAATAAATGGATAAACAGATGCATAAATCAATATATAAATAAATAAATGGAAAAATCGATGAATAAATAAATATACAAATGAATAAATGGTTAAATAGATACATCAATAGATAGATAGATAGATAGATAAATAAATAGGTAAATCGATAAATAAATACANATTTCTAGTCATGAAGTTTTTTTGTTGTTATTTGTTTCTGGTTAAAAACACTTTGTTTGACGCCATATTTTGGTGAAAGCCTGATTTTCTTTGTGTAAACATTGGGAAACGCACTTTATATAAAAAAAAATATAAAAAAATAATTTTTTTCAATCTTGCCGTAAAACATATCAAACTTATTATTATAGGGACTCCATGGAAACCACTATCAAGACTACTGACGGAGCTACCCTATACGGAAATAAAACTAATAGATAAATAAATACATAAATAGATTAATAAATAGATAAATAGATAAATAAATAAATGGATAAATAGATAAATAAATAAATGGATAGATAGATAAATAAATAGATAGATGAATAAATAAATGGATAAATATATAAATAAAGAAATAGATGAATAAATAAATGGATAAACAGATGCATAAATCAATATATAAATAAATAAATGGAAAAATCGATGAATAAATAAATATACAAATGAATAAATGGTTAAATAGATACATCAATAGATAGATAGATAGATAGATAAATAAATAGGTAAATCGATAAATAAATACAAGAACAAGAAAAACACTTATAATATGCCTCCCAAAAAAAAATTTCACAATTTTGGGTCAGTTTATATCTAAAAAAATGGACTGAATCGGTTTCCAACATGTCAAAAGAGTAATTTCAAATCAATCGTACGATTGATATCAGTCGCGAGCCTATGGGAAATCATGTATAAACGTTTGCGATTGATCGCAAAATTGATCGCATATATTTTATGTTACGGGACCCTGGTCTAATTAACTGACAGGTAACATGCAGTGTGTCTCGATTGGTTCGAGGAATCTTTAATCAACTTTGTCGGATTAGTTGGTATAGTTATGACTAGGTTCATTGAAAAATTATATACGTTATTAATAGTGGATTATAGTGAATTAGCGGTGAGTTTCAGCACAAGCAAAGGTGAATTGAAGTTCGTGGAGATACTTGCAGTCATTTTTATTATCCATCATGTTGTCTTTGCGTTTTAAGTTTAATTGTTTTGTTTTTAATTTGTTTGTCGCTCATTAAATGACGTCATTATAATTTGACAACAAATTGACAACATTTACAAAATGTGTATTCTCCCCTACTTTGACCCCTTTTCAAAACACAACAATGTATAATTCAAAATATTGATTTGATGCCAAATATTAATATACTTAATATATAATATAATAATATTGTATATAATATAATATATAATATACTTAATTTGATTGTGTATGAAATCGGTGAAATGAGCCAATGCGTTAGCATTTCTAGTGCACTCGCTTTAATTTTGATCAAATAATAATTCTACATCTACTTAAGATTTCGATTTCGATAAGAGGACAATAATGTTGATTATAATGATGACTAAATTATAGATGCTAATCATTACAATCATGATGCTGGTGAGCACAACTCCGGTAAACATATCTTGTTTTCAGTTTTCATTTATATATTCCTTTCTTCCTTTATTCATTTATGCATTTATTCATTGATTCTTGTATTCATTTATTTTTTTCATTCATTTATGTGTTCATTCATTTATTTTTTCATTTATCCTTTCTTTCATTATTTCTTTAATTTTACATTCATTTACTCATCCATTAATAGATTCATTAATTAAATAATTGTCTATCCATTATTATTAATTTATTTATTCATTCAAAGTCTGTGATGAGCAAAGTATAACCTCGTCGATTTGTTAGTATATTTCTTTATTTATATATAGCGTTCCCGATGGCATTCAATTTTTCCTATTGCCCTCTCTAACACTTGTCGGTGCGATCCTGCCTTACACAAACAGCTGTAAACAGCAAGACACACTCGCGTCAACTCAAGAAAAGTGCAGCCACTTGCTATAGAAAAGAACAACTGTTCAATCTCGCCAGCCCATCACGCAAGTCTCCACGCAGAATCGTCTAATTCATTGAAATTAATGGAAATTACTGCAATATCCTTAGACTAAATTAATAGGGCAATCGTTTTGATCAGTAGGAATGCTACATTACTCGGCTACTATCCCGCCCTCAATGAAAGAGAGAGCGGAAATGTTTATAGAACGACTGGCATACGCTTGATCTAGAACTTGATGGTGTTATTTCTCCAATTTCTTGTCGATGTGAAAGTGTAATTGATGAGGCGGGTCAGAAAATTAATGGCTGTCATTTTGCAAGGTTTGTAGAGGTTTTGACAAGTTCAGATGCCCTTTTACTGTTCTTCCGATAGTAAATTACAATTAAACGTTATCCAAATAAGATGTGTTGGGTGCAAATTGATATGCTGATTTTTTTTAACTCCAGATCAGAAACTCACAAGAACCAGGGGCCACTTGCTAAAAATATTCAATTCGAACTTTTTGGAATCTATCCTTGTATAACTTAGGGGGTGTGGTTCAAAAGTTGCAATTGATCGCAAGTTCCAGTCAATCGGAACGCGCCAATCAAAATCATTGTTTCATGCGCGTCTTGTTAAATGCGCATACCGAGCGCGAATGAAAATGAGCGTTGCAATTGTTGCAGTTGCAGTTGATTTGCAGTTGATTTTGAGCAACACCCCATAAGAGGTCTTGAGTTCTTGTATCACCCTCTTAAAAGAGACACAAACGCTGATACGTCTATGTTAGGAGGGTGGCACAAGAATCGAAGACGCCATTTCGTGCAATCGGCCCAGTCTTAAAAACAAGCACATCACTTCTCACTTCATAGCCCATGGTGTATAATGTATTCCAAACACAAATGTACACGTTGTAAATAAACTTATATTCAGACACATTAGAATATGCATTGCAAAATACCTATGTAAACAATAAACAAAAACATTAAGGAATATATTTTTTGTGGAAAACAATAAAATTATTAACTTAGAAAATGTGAAAAAAATGAAGAACCCGTTAATTTGATTTCCAAAGTCTTTAGTCCCTGGATTTGATAGCAAGATAGGGATCGGTCAGTCAGCAAATCAAGGAGAGTGAAATGGAAAAAAAATGTAGAATATGAAAAAGGTCATTTAACACGTTTGAAACAATTCAATATTTCCCTAAACTCACATGATGATAAAGCACTTTCTAAAAGGTATCTGTTTACTTTGAGGCATGTGAGCTATCAGGAACGCTTCCAAGGCAAAGGCCATCTCACACCTTTCCGTTTCTAGCCTGTGTTGGACCATTAAAAATCGAGATTAGAAATGCTCCCCTTGATGTAAACATACGTGGGTCATTCGGTGGATTGACGTTCGGCGTACGTTCCACGAGCGCAAGCCGAACGTCGGTCGGCCGTCCGATCCGCGTATTTGTACGCTCTAAAACGCTGGGCCGATGGAGGATGAAAATGCAAAGGTGTAAATCGGTCTTAAAAACACTTTCAATGTCCAGCAATGTCCAGCGATGGTCAGAGAGGTCTGAGTCATGTGGCCCTTCCCTTCCCGTCCGTAACACCCCATCCTTCCTTCTAAAGCCTGCTACACAAGGGACCCCAGTACCGGGTTTTGGAAAAACATTATTCTGGATGACCCCCCCCCCCCCTCCAACCCCTAAAATAAAGGAAGGTGATATTTAAAGGACACCCACCTTAAATTTGACAGTGCATAGCACAACAGGCGAATCGAACCTGTTGTTTTGAGATGACGGGACAAAGAGTTTTGGCAAGTAAACAACTTCCATTTGGTATTCTCGCAGATTTTCTGTCAACCAAAAACAATTGATTATTAAAACAACTGTTTTTTTCTTGTTTTTTTTTTCTGTTTTTTTTCTTTTGGGGAGGGGGGGGGGGGG
>BQKZ01003905.1:0-14351 GCA_036244855.1 Temnopleurus reevesii
TCGGATAAAATGTCAAGTCTACGGGCTAATGGGAACTGATCGGAAAGTCGAGATGAATTATCAACGGGAGGAACAGAATGAGGAGGACAAGGAGAGATGGCAAAGAATGCAAAGGAATGTGGATCGGCACGCGACTTCCCGACCCCCGCGACGATAGGGAACGCGTGCCGTCCTGACACCGACATCAACCCTAATCATTAGAGAACATTGGGAACAGACGGAGAGAGGGATAGAAGGATTGATGGATGAATGGGTCTTAAGATGGATTTATCGATATAATGAGATGGCAGAAAAAAAAGAACAAGAAAAAGGAGTAGAAGATTAAGGAGAAGGAGGAGGAGGCAGAAGAAGAAGAAGAAGAAGGAGGAGGAGGAGGAGGAGGAGGAGGAGAAGGAGGAGGAGAAGGAGGAGGATAAGAAAAAGAAGAGGAAGTGGGAGAGAGTGTCCAGGTGTATGTGTGTGTGTGAGAGAGAGAGGGAGAGAGCGAGAGAGAGCGAGAGAGAGAGAGAGAGAGAGAGCGAGAGAGAGAGCGAGAGAGAGAGAGAGAGAGAGAGAGAGAGAGAGCGAGAGAGAGAGCGAGAGAGAGAGAGAGAGAGAGAGAGAGTGAAAGACAGGGACTGAAAAGAGAGAGAAAGAAAAATGAGAGAGAGAGAGACAGGGAGTGAAAAGAGGGACAGAGAGAGAAAGAGAGAGAGAAAGAGAGAGAGAGAGAGATAGGAAGAGAGAGAGAGAGAGAGAGAGAGAGATGCAGTAGAGTGCTATACAGTGTTGCGTTCTGTTTCGGAGGTTTGAGGTTCGAGCCCCCGATATGTCTTTCGAGTACTGACCCAGATTTAATTGATCATTGCTTGTAAATCACGCTCAACTTTACCCCTCTCTCTCTTCTTATCCTCCTCTTTCTTATTTTCTTCTTCTTCATCATCATCTTCTTTTTCTTCTCCTCCTCTTCTTATGTACTCTCTCCTCTCTCTTTCTTGCCACCCCCTCTCTCTCTCTCTCTCTCTCTCTCTCTCTCTCTCTGATACAGTGATAGTAAAGTTTGTTCAGTCGGTCTCTTATCGGACCCATATCGGTCTTGATACACATGCAGTACCACATCTACATCATACTTCTTGCTACATCAGCAGTAAGCAAAAACAAATCATCAATCAAAACAACCAATCAAAGGAAACTTAGCGTCTGTGCAAATGATTACGTCCAATTGCCAGGTCAGTAAATACGAAACAAAACTTGACCACAACAAACCCTGGAATAGAGCTTCAGATTTCAGTCTGATGAGGCTCGTATGATGACCAATCCAGCTACAGGTGATTAGTTTTTCTAGAAATGAAATCCTAAGCCTACTAATGAAGAAATAAAGATCAGAGGTAGAACCAGGGAGCAACTCCCTGGTAGAACACACATGTCAACAAATGTTACACGATAATATACACTGTAAGAAACAAAGATCAGTAAAACTGCAGTAAATGAAAAGTAAATTGAAAAGTTAATGGAAAGATGTTTATGTAAAACGCAGTAAAAGTTTGCAAAATTTCATTTTGCTTTGTTATTTTAACTTTTTAATACAAGCAAGTGCATGGCACTTAACATGCCTAATTCATAAGTGGAAGTTGGCTGTAATTCTACGGACAATTCTTGTAAACGTACATATATTTTTTTGTTTGTTTACCTACTCTTTGATTCTGTAATGACTTTTAATCATATCTCACAAGAATATATGAGATTATTAATTATTTGTCTATCAAAACAGAGTCATCTGGCATATCGTTGTGTCCAGCCATTCGTTCGGTACCGGAAATGTTAATGCATTTTTTTGGTGGCAGAACCTAAAAATTTTCGCAGAAATTGGTGATACAGCTGTGACATCACTTTTAAGAAACTGGACGTTTGACCACGACACAAAAGGACGGCCGACATCGACATCCAACCCGGTGTGACCTTAAAGAGGTCAATGAAATAGACGGCTGTTTTTAATTGTCTGCATTTTAGTCAAGTCCCGTATGTTCATGCTGTTTTGATGTACACTCTTTTGAAACAAATTGTCAAAGGTTTGCGAGACTGTCCACACAAATTAGTGTTGGTCGGAATTTGCTCTGGTAGATTGAAAAACATAAAAAAATGCTATTCTGTAACGATCAATTATGTGGAAAATGTTATCTCACCCATCAGGACCACAATCAACCGCAAAACAAAATGGATGCTAGGATTAATTTCATCATATTTTATCATTATGACTGCAATGAATCTTCAAGTTAGAAAGTTATCTTTTTGAGTGTTCGCACTGAGTTCCATGAATTGATATTCATTTACTTCATTTTCAGACAAAAGCGAGCAAAGTTTTATCCATTTTAACTAAATATTTTGCATCAAGTAGTGTTCCTCCCACATTTTGTTAGCTTCATTTGAAAAAAATTAGTGCTCACGCAAACCGAATACAAATTTGCTTTCAATTATTGTATCACGAAATATAAAATAACGATATGATATAAAGACATACTAGCAAAAAGAATTATAGACTGATTTAAAGTTTATTACCAGCCTCTTTCAAAGTTTAACTTCATTTTCTGATAAGTCAGCTTGACATTGTGAACTCGCAACAACCAGCACGCATGTATCAATTGAGCTAATCAACCCCTCCAGGGTCGTTACTCCCAGGGACCACGCGCATAGAACGATGGTAGAGTCTTTACCGCCACCGCTCCGGAGGGGGGTAATGTTTCCCCCATCAAAGGAGTCTTGGTATACGATTAATGTTGTCATTGGCCCGACATGGCTTCTCGCTCGATGTGCGTGTAATTACATTTTCATACGTGCATTTCATCTCGAAATCTGAATGAAGTATTGTATTGACATTAACCCCACGTCGAGATTAATATTTATTCCCAGGGTTTGAAGGGTTAGGTACACTCACAAAATAAATCATGTGCTTGCCTTTAACACCATCACATGATTTTAATCTTTTTGGCATGAATGATTTGGCGGAGTATAGGTGCCGCTGGTTGACACTTAAAAGTCATAAATATTCACATTCAATAAGTGAACAGGTTTATGTTTAAACTCATTGGTGAAAGATTAAAATTTACAGACGAAAAAGGAGACCTTCCCATTGAAAGAAATGTTATAAAAGTTATAAAAGTTCAAAGAACTATCAATCAATAATGTCTGCGGCAACAAACTTCAAGCGTGGGAGCATGAAAAAATTGCATCAAATATCACGATGCAAACTAAGAATACAAATTATTTCCATAAAATGAAGTGGTCATGGGACAATAGATCCGTATGCCGCGTATTAAACTGTGTGAACACAACAATCACAAGCCGGTTCCTATTTGAATAATATTACAAAGGAGCATTGGAATGGCGTTCGACTTGATTTTACTGAAATAGATTATATTGTTCTAGCCAAGGAAATATGTACAGTATAAAATAATAAATTTCATTTCTTTATTTGCGATATACCCCCTTAAACATAAAGATTTGTCAAATTTTCAGATCATTTACAGTCTGATATCTTAATAAAGCCCCGGTCACATAGAACCCCGGAAGCAACACGATTCACCACGACTCTTGTTAATTCACAGTTAACTGCCTCAGAACAACGAATCGGGGTGAATCGTGTTGCTTACGGGGTCCTATGTGACCGGGGCTTTAGATAGAGCTTGAAAGTAATTTTGCTATAACTTTCGGTTCTTTCGACCGAATTTAAATTCCATTAAGACTCGATTAACGGCTAAAATGGCCATTATGGTTACGACAAAATGGTTATTAAGTTATGATGAATATCAAATAAGCTTGTTCAATCGGTACAAAATTTCTATTTTGGCTGTAACTAGTATGAATTGATGACTAATTAGGTCAGTAAGTCAATTACAAGGCATTTATTGGGTAAAATAAGTAGGCGCTAATGCAATTCTATTCATAAATGAGATGTGCGTAAGCAATTTTGACCACAAATACAACAACGAAACAAACGAACGATAAAACACAATAGGAAATTAGGATGTCGAAAAAAAAAAAATAAAAAAAACAAAAAAAAATAAATTAGAAAAAAAAAAAAAAAGAAAAAAAAAAAATATAAAAAAAGAAAACACCAAAAAATAAAAAATCACACAAAAAAAAAACACAGGGACAGCAAAGAACTAAACTGTATAGTCATTACATAACCCACTGATCATGCTTTCCCCGCAATCAGAGGAGTACAGGTAGCTTTGACAGTGTATTGGACATGTTCGACAAACTTGGGAAATCAATAAGATTGTATGAAAAATGATTAATTTCATGTCGATTCGACACTTAAACATCAAACTTTTACTTGCGGTGACGAGAATTGCCGGACAATTACGTGACCAGTTAACATCGAAAAAAATCCTATTGCAGATCATAACCAAAATCAACGCCCACTCCTATAACAGCCTAATGCATGACGTATTGCTAGACTATTAACCTTTCAGCGGTGGCTATCTGGACATCACCGTTCAATCTGAATGCCATTTCTGGCCTTGGCGTTTAATGGGTTAAACAGTTATGGACTGCCCAATGGCTTGCATATTTAAAAATAGAAATATCATATTTATGGACCTTATTAGCGGATTTAAAGCAAACACCAATTGACTAGATGTTTCGATACTTTTGATAATTATTTTTTTTCAACGGAATGTGAAGTTTTAGTCGGCACATCAAATAAAAATTGTAATGAATTGAAAAGAAAATAGTTTTCTCACTCCATATCCAATTGTGTTGATGTATTTCAAAGTGCTTTAATGGTTAATGTGCCCTTTTTTTTCTCTATAATCCCTATAGACGATTCTTCACTTCCAATTTATCCTTATGTATTAGCATTTTGTAATATAGTGGAAATAGACTCTTTATCCACAAATATAGCTTATTTTGTTTGCTGTTTGTCATTTTATTTAAATAGAGTGGCCCTTTCAGTAAAATGTATCACAAGATTATATGTCATTTCTTTAATATATTTTTTAAAAGCATTTTTGAAGCAAAAATAACAGGTTTTTCCCCTCTCAAATTGACACGTGCTAAGATTTGACAGTTGTTTGTTATCATTCAAAGTCTCATAAATCGGTTAAAACGGTAAAAATCCGTACTACCAAAGGGAAAGTCCATTTTTTTTTATTTGATTTGATTTGATTTGAATTTATTTTTCCACTTTCGTTTACAATAACAAATCATATATGACAATAATACATATCAATCAAGAAATATTTACACAAAATCGAAAAATTAATAAGAATTTGTAAAAAAAAAAAAAAAGATAACAAAAGTGGGGGAACCTAAATTAAAATCAGTGATCAGATTTAAAGAAATATAAATAACGCCTGATGTGAAATAGTTATCAAAGTCATCAGGGGTGTGTGCCCTCATAAACTTTATAAACATCCGGGAGGATTTATTCCCTTCAAAATCCATAAATAATGCAGGTTTAATGATTTATTATATTCATTGGACTACTATTACTACCATATTTATCCCAGCCAGAAAAGATATACTTCAGTATTGGCTACTTCTTGAAAGTGAAAATGGATGAAGCAATGTGTACGACTGAAAGGCATTTTTAGATTTTAGATTTTTAAATTTGATTGTGTTTATATCCTTGAATCAAAGAAGAATAAATTGCACCATAACTTTATGTGAAAAAGAATATGAATCTTCCAATACAATTTGCTTTATTTCCATCTCCCTTCCCCCGTTTCTCTGCCTGGTCTGTTTTGTTTTTGTTGTTTTAATCCATTTTGATACTTCATACTTTCTTTCCCTTTTTAATTTTTTTTGGTAGGGTAGCTCAATTATAAGTGTTTTGGGGCGTCTTCTATTCTTACTTTTTGCTCTATTCATTTCGTATGATTATGTTATATGTCTTTTTACTGATTGGGAATAAAGTACCAACGTGGTATCTCCCTAGTAATCTCAATTCGACAGACACACACTCTCCTCCTCAAGCCTCCTCCTCCTCCTCCTCCTTCTTCTTCTTCTTATTTTACTTCTTATTTTTCTCTCTTTCTCATTATATATCTATCTATCTATCTATCTATCTATCTATCTATCTATCTTTTTCTCTTTCAATCAATCTCTCGTTTTCTCTGTCCATCTCTCTCTCTCTCTCCGTCTCACTGTCCCTCTTCCTCTGCCTCCCTATCTTTCTCCTTTGGTTTCATTTTCCCTATTTTTTCTTCTTTATTTTCAAGCTTTCAGAGCGGGGTGTGGCATGCCCTCTTTGCCACCCAACCAGCGCCAATGAAAGGAGCGTTTGTTATGAGCGACGACAAAATATGACCCCTCGAAAGTATATCCTCTTCGTGAATTATGATTGAAAGTGTCATCGTGACAGACGAAAGATATCTCAATAACCAAACCCTTATTTCACGTTTGACCCTTGACCCCTACTCGTCTTCGATGTTTGAACTTTAATAATGGGGACAGTCACACATACAGGCTTATCCCATCCTGCTGCCAAACTGAGTGATGTTGTATGAACTATAAACTACCATGACTACAAATTACCTTTGCTTGATCAATGAATTTGTACAATTGAGATTGAGAATATGAAACGTTAAACTTCAAATTTAAACGTACACACAAAAAACAAGAACTCACATACTTGAGTAATGTGACACTATAATGACACACAGTTGAGTATGTTCATAGATATACTCACAAGTGTGTCATTATAGTGTCACTTTTTGCGACTTTACTCAGATCCATGAGTTCTAGTTTTGTGTGTGTAATAAGAGAGTAATAATCTCTATTTTGTTGATGCGGTTGGAGAGCAGGGTGGGGTCAGTCTGTTGGTGGGACTGCTCTATACTAAGGAGGATCCTAGGTGTAAGGAGTGTTGGGTGCTGATTCGCATCATCCCCCACTTTTTAACAATACAATGTTTTTTGTTTTATAGCGCATTTTCAAAAATATACAAAGGACGTGAAACAAAATATATTTTAGAATACAAAATACACGATCAACATTAATCAATGCAACAGAAGGAACAATAGTAATCATGTAGAAGCATGATAGTGATAGGATTAAAGTGGTGGCAAACGGGATTTTTCACTCTTTTTTTTTTGCTTTAAATACAACTCAACCGTTCCCTATCTCCCTCACTCAAAGAGAAAAAGATGCAATTAACAATTTTGTTCTGTTGAGAAAGGTGTCTGAATTTGTTATTTAGGCACCAAAGAACCTAGATAGATCAAAAACATGAAAACGTCTCACAGTAGATGTTTAAGGTAATTTATAACCCATAGGGAACCTAAAAGTTCTAGATATACATGAAATATTAACAAATGTAACCTAATTTAGCTCGTAAAGGTATCAATAATGTAACCCTATAAAGAAAGAGTCAAATGGTAGCACATTGAATTTGTTCTTTATGCCTGACTTTGAAGTGTTTAAGTAACACTTCAAGTTTTAACTGTTTAAAGTTTGCAAAATGCTCATCGGTACACCCGTCAAGAAGGATTTATCCAATCCCCCAAATCACACTCTTAACCTCGGAATCCCCTGATCTAACCCGATAGATCAACCCCAAATCGCTTCTTGTGCTAACCAGGATAGGAGCATAGGGTTTACACATCTCAACACCCACACCTCTCGTCACCCCTGTTACACTTGTGTGTAACGCCCTGCAAGAATCACTGCACTGTCAAATTAAACACCAAAACACGATATAAACTATTTCTGCAAAATGAAGTGGGTCATGGACATAGAGAAGTACGCCGTGTATTGAACTGTGCGGACACAACAATAACAAAACGGATCCAATTTGAATATCATCACAATGGAGCATTGAATTGGCATTCGACTTCATTTTACGGAAATGGTTTATACCGTATTCAAATAAGACAATACCAGAGGGGACTTGGAACAACTAAACTGCTTATGGCTCACGCCAAGCGTATGTAAAAATTAATATGAAGTTCAAAATAGCTTGGCGGTTTAAACAGTAATGTTGCGCGTACGTCAAGTGCAATCAGAACTAATTCCACGTGAGTCAAGCGTTTCCCCTACATATTTCTGTGTATGTAGCATTTAAATACTGACTGTAAACACTTATGCCAAATTTCAAGTTGTCAAATAGAGAAAAAAAAAGGAGGGAAGAAGTGAGCGTGCGGGTTGAGTTTTCTGAAATTTGTATCAAGTGTGACAGGAATTTCTTCTGAGGGAGCATCCATCCAGCACAGCGTATAGCTCAGACAGCGTAAGTGCAAAGAATTAAATCTATTAACTGACTCCTTATTGTTCATGATTCTCTGCGCCTTGGATAGCACCGTTTAGGCCGACTCACACCTTTGCGTTTTAGCGTGTGTCGGCCCTGCGTTTGTGACAGTCGAAACGCTCGCTTGACGCACAACGGCGCTGATGATATATGGTTGACTGACACTCGGCCTAAGCTCCTTGAGCACAAGCCCAACGTCAATCCATCGTCTGATCAGTGTATACTGTGCGCTCGGGGAGTGTTTTTAATTTTTCAAAAAAAAAAAACATGGGCCGACGATGGCTAATAACGCAAATGTGTGAATAGGCCTTTAGATACGACCGATCATTCACAAATGCCGCCGTTGAAACTTGAATCAAAAGTTTTTGCAAGGAGAGATGATGTTGGTTTGTGCCACATGAAAACCAAAAGCGTAGTGTATATCATCAATTTTAGATTGACCTGAAACCAAAAGGTCACATGACTTGTAGTTGTAGAGGATTATAGAGTTATGAGTGAAGGTATACTGATGTTTGCTGTACAACTCGGATGAACTATGAAAGATGATTTTTCAAGGTAAGACAAAAGGGCGAAAAGATGATTCAAAATCTGTTTTACTATGAAACTACAAAAGCCATTTATATCTATTCGCTCGTCAAATGTAAGTTGATCTAAAAACGAAACATATTCACTTTCATTCACGGGTGGTGCCAGGATTAAATTAAACTAAATTATGAACCCAACTTGCCCAATTCAATTAAATAAATGATACAAGCTCAACACAATACTCTCTCATATTTCAACAAACGGTTGTATGAAAATGCGCAAAAAACAAGAAATATTAGCGGCTCTCATTCACGTCGAATCTAGAGCAATTACCCAGGCAATAATATAATCAATTGCAACCAACTGTATATGATTACCATGGCAATGACAATTAAGACAAAATTATAGGATACTTAATTTTGCGGTCATTTCTGACACTGATGACAATCAAACCGTCCTTGATTTAACAAAGTTACAGTAGCCGAAGGGTACTGCACGAATCCAGGTACAATTACATTTAAATGTGTTCCTATGGAGAATTAACACACATTAAATTAGATATGACACCATTTTAATTTTTGCCATGTCGGGATTTCACGATCTTTACGCAGCAAAGCCCCTTGGCTACCGTCACTTCGTGAAAACACGAATGAACTCATCATTGAATGAATTCTACACGATATGAAAATCAATTTACACACACAACTTTCTAAACTTTGAACAGTTCCGAAGTTTCTAAAGGCCGACTCACAAATTTGCGTTTTAGCCTGCGTCGGCCCAGTGTTTTGGAAATTGAAACGCTCCCTTGATAGACAAAGACGGAGGTCATACGGTGGACTGACAATCGGTGTACGCTCGTTGAGCGCGAGCGGAACGTAAATCCACCGTCTGATACGCGTATGCTGAGCGTCCAGGGAGCGTTTTTAATTAAAAAAGAAAAGCTGGGCCGACGCAGGCTAAGAATGCAAAGTGTGAGTCGTCTTTTAGGGAGCTCAGATACAATATACGGAAACAAAAAATGGGTCTGACGGTGGAAATTGGGGTACATTAAATTGACGGGAAGTGGGAAGTGTATGCGGGAAGGCCAAATGACTCAATGCGCGTCTCGCGGGGATTGACGCATGCGTCAGGACTTACCTGTCTACCGCAATTACGAGAAGCGTGTTGACGGAGACGTAGAGGGAAACATTCTTCGTCATCGCCATCACCGGACACATGAAGTCGGGCAGGACCCAGTCCTGGACGAGGTAATACTGCAGGGAGAAGGGCGCGCAGATGATGGCGACCAGAGCGTCCGAGACGGCGAGGTTGGCGATCAGGAGATTGGTGACGCTGCGAAGTCGCTTGTGCTTAGCGATGAGGTAACAGAGGAGGCAGTTTCCCGGGCCGCAGACCACCGTCACGAGGGCGAAGACGATGCCAAGGAAGGCTTTGGTGCCCAGGGACTGCGGGAAGATTTCGCACTCGGGGACGTACCATGAAGAATAGTCGGCGCTGCTGTAGCTCCAAGTGAAATTGTCCGATTGGAATAGAAAACTGGGGTACGATGGCGGAAAGTCACTCGTTGTCGAATCCGCAATCGACGACGCCTCCATCACGCTACCCACGTAAGGAACGTTCCTCCTGATCAAACTCCTGATCATCTTGAAAGATGTCTCTCAAAAATTTATATTTAAACAAATTAATCTAAACGTTGATCAAGTTTGAGTTGCAAAATCAAAATTTCATCCCGATCAGTCTGCAATACACCTTCGCAAGAGCAAAAAATGACGCAAAATTCGATGATTGGGAAATAAAATAAAAAAAGTTAGATTGGTCAAGTTTGATTAACTCAACTAAATTTCACTCCATTCCGTCGACGGTAAACCTTTTCACCGTTGCAAAAGTAAGAATGACGCAAAACTCGACGATCCCCCAAAAAATTAAGAACAACAGAGCGAGAAACTTTTGGGCGATTCCATTCTCATTGGAGAAAAACCAAACTAAGACCTGCGCTGGTAGAATACTGTAAGTAAATCAAATACTCGATGTTCCCCCTTCCTCTCTCTTTCTCCAAACGATACACGTCAGTTTTCCAACGCACAGAGTACAGAACTCATCAAATGTCGGAGGCTGGTTATGAGCAGACGACAAGCTCGATGAATGACACACTTTTGGCGCGCTCCCTCTCTATCGTAGAGAGCTGAGAAATGATGCGGACGTACGGTAGCATGTATATACAATCGATAACGTATCAGGTGATTCATCAGCTGTGCGTCGTGTGTCGCAGGCCTGAGACAACCATTATTGTTGTATCAAACATGGAGATAAGTCAACTTTTCAAACTTCTATCGGAGAAGTTATTTTATGATATAAAGGGAGGGTAAAGTCAGATAAAATCGAGATAAGTTAACTTTTCGAACTTCTACCGGAGAAGTTATTTTATAATATGAACTTCAGATAAAAGTTAGATAAATAATGTTTTCGGAATTCTACCTGAAAAGTTATCTTATGATGTCGTATGCACGTCCAATTTAAGTCAAGCACGAATGAGAATCACGTAGGAAGAAAAAATGCGAATACTTGTCAGGTTATTTCAACTAAAACTTATAATAGTCAGAAGATCAGTTTTCTGCGGAAGAAGGCTAAAGGAACTTTTACAAAGGGTGCCAGGCTTTTGTCGGAGTATAAAGCACAATGAGAGTTTGAATCTTCAAACACAAACCTCAATTTAGGAAATTCTACAATTTAATATGCGGTTTTAATATCTGAGTCACGCCGGATGGATCATAGGTTTATTAGAATTAACGTATTGAATTATCATTTTAACCGTCGTCATATCAACATATTCCTTTTACTCATACACAATTTGACAATGTCATCGGCTTTTAAACCTGCCGAGTATATCTCTTCTGTTAGTTTTCCCAAGATGTTATTCAACCGAATTTGATAGTTCATTAAGGCCGACTCACACCTTTGCGTTTTTAGCCTGCGTCGGCATATCGTTTTTGGAAATAAAAACGCTCCCATGACGGATAGCATACGCAGATCACACAGTGGACTGACGCTCGTTGTACGCTCGTTGAGCGCAAGCCAAATGTCAGTCCACCGTCTGATCTGCGTATGCTATCCGTCATGGGAGCGTTTTTAATTTCCAAAAGCGATATGCCGACGCAGGCTAAAAACGCAAAGGTGTGAGTCGGTCTTTACAGTTAAGCTCAAAGTTTGTATGGTAATATTACTCGTTCAAGTTCGAAGCAGTCGAACACGGTTGGTCGGACAACTCTCTGGCACCAGGACGCCATTGGACGTCCATTGCAAGCGAGATTGTCTACAATTTTAGCAATGGGGTGCACTTAATGTGTGTTCGTTGTGGTGAAGGAGGAAGAGAGTAGATGAGGGAGGTGGGGGAATGAAAGGAAAATAGAGCACGAACGAGAAGGAGAAAGAAAGAGAGAGAGAGAAGGAGAGAGAAGGAGAGAGAGAGAGCGAAAGAAAAGGAGAGGGAGAGAGAGGGGGAGAGAGAGGGAGAGAGAGAGAGAGAGAGAGAGAGAGAGATGGAGGGAGAGAGAGAAGGGTTGGGGAAGAAAAATGAAAATGAGATATAAATTTCATGAACATAGGGCAGAAAGAGAAAATGAAATATCAGAGCGTCGCGAGATGGTTCTAAAAGAAAGTTATATGATGAAGCATAACGAGGTCGGGCGGGGGAGGTGGAGAGAAAAGATGAGAAAGTGGATAGATAAAACCAATTTTAGGAAGAAGTTGAAAAGGTTTAGAAGTAAGATTGAGAGAGAGAGAGAGAGAGAGAGAGAGAGAGAGAGAGAGAGGTGGGTGCGCTATGAGGTCAGTTTGCGGCTGTCATAAGTGATATGAATATTATTTCATGACCAACCCACTAACCCCAACTTCCACTCTTCTTCTCTCACATGCTCCCTTCCTTCTCTCAAATACCGAGGTGGACCACATTGGAAGTAACCCGAGTCTAGGCTGTTCTACAACGGTTTATCTCATGGCATACTTGATGAATGATATCAAACAATCGATCAATCACTATATCAATAAAATATAATTAGACAATCGATTATACATTTAAGTGGCTGTTTAATACGGTTAAGGCCGGCAACATGAAAAACCGACATATCATCAAAATACTCTCTAGAATTAATGAATGAAAACCTTCACTCGGCCATGTTAATCTAGAATTTGAAAGCAATTCGACTAAATTGTTATGGTATTCTAACGTTTTGCAATAACAATCATGATCACGGAATATTCGAACAGAGTGAAAAGATGAAAATTTACGCTAATTTCAGAAAAGAAATTATTTAGGAATGAACTTACCGCCGAGTGAATATTTTCACTGTTTTAAGGGAGTATATACATCTTTTTGATTCCGCAGTAAATGCTGTAGACATTGGCCACTTTATGAAACGAACTACAAATTAATATTATATACAATCAAAAGCATTCGTTTTCTCGTTTCGTCTCGATTCTCAGCTGACCTCTGGTTTACCCCTGTACCCTACCCAACTCGGAATTGACTATAGATCATTTTGCATAGATAGGTGCGAATTAACGAAGGGAAAGCCAACATCAATTACACTTCCTCGAACAGATATCATTCCCTGAAAGGGGAAATCGAGAGATTACAATATTAATGTCAAATTCATTTCGCAGCTTTTTGATTGCCGAGAAATTAATCCCTGTCCCATCACCTGCAAAAACATTGGCACGATCTCCTTGATTGGGAAAGCTTTCCATATTGCCCTAGACCTTGGTTGCTGTTTTATTGAACAATCGATGTGCTCTTTTTTAATTGATTACTGTCATATTGCCGGGAGATAGCATGCGAAATAGATAGAGGGGAAAAGACGAGAGCAAATGGACGTTAAAAACTTGGTAGCGAAATTGTGGTTTTGTGTGCGGTGTCGTTGTGGAGTAACGCAATAACGAAAGTTGTCGTGGCGCCTCGAAGCTGAGTCCTTAAAGCCCGCTGATTGGACGGGCGACGAGTCGACACGCTACTCTGATCGACCAATCAGCGGTCCGCCTATCTCATGTGCAGTGCGCTCCCCGTCTTTTCTGTGACGGCACCGTCCTCTTACTCGTTCTGCATTTTCAAATTGATAATGCTGAATAATGTGTATGAGTACGCTTTTTACTTTGAATTATTCGAGATTTTTTATTTTCCCGAAAAATCTATATATCATTTACTAATAAAAGCATGTGTGAATGAATGGACGAACGAAATTAAGTCATGCCATATCTGTCAAAGAAACCTTACCGTATTAAAGTGGAAACAGGAAGAAAAGGCCTAAGAAATTAGGTTTTATGCTATTAGAGAATTTTGTTCTTCTCAAACACACTGTTTTTTAGTTCATCAAATTTAGACCTAGCGTTTAGGAGAAAAACAATTTTGAAAATCCTGGTCAGATGTATTGAGAAACACGCAAGTCGTGAGGTAAATTGAATACACTCGGTGACGTCATGGAAAAAACATCGGTTGAGCGTGTAATAAACGACATACAGTATACTATTGGGCAGGACGGCCGCGGGAGGGGATTCCTAAATCAAACAGCTCAGTGACAAGTTATACTGCATTATGTGGGCAATATGG
>BQKZ01003905.1:25789-51823 GCA_036244855.1 Temnopleurus reevesii
AAGCTAGATCCGCCCCTGAACGCATTTTTATTGGCGCATGTGCTGAAAATTTGACGCATGACAAATCAAAACAGAAATGGCGAATTGTGTAAGCTGCAATATACATAAATGCTGATGACAGATTAAAGCACATAGACGCACAAAACTGACGTGTATCACAATGTATTTGACACAGATAAAAACGAAACCGAAATGACGCACAGTGTGAGCTGCGTTTTCCAGCTGACGGCAGACGACAACACCTGAACGCGCGCTCGTGTCGGGGTCGGTATTGGTCGGATTAATTTGTTTTTATTCATTGTCATTCGGCAGGCGCGCGTTTGTTTCTTCAACTGTGTTTATGCGTTCGGCAGACTGAAAGGCCTTGCCTCTGTACATGCGGCCGCCCATTTTTAGAACCATGGACACATAAACGTAATGATGAATCCATCGGTAGACCTTCACTGAAGAGCCAATGCCTATCAAATCGGTATGGGATGCATTTCGGATTAAAAGAAGTATCATTAGAATGGGGTCAATTTTTTTCATGTGTATATGTGTGTATCATAAACTTGGCACTGAGTGCCAGCATACAGAAAGAAGGGAAATACTTGTCAGGAAAAAAATCTGACGCGAGAAAGTGGTGTCAGAAATTTGCTGAGGAATAGAAGTTATGTTTTATTGAAACTCGAGACCTTTACCATGACAACCTTACATAAATCAATATGACACAGTCAGATAATCTATTCAGATTGTCTACTTTAAAGGACGCCAGGGCAGGGTCGGATCAAGGATTGGTCAATGTAGGGGGGGGGGGGGGTATTGCCCTTCCCCTTTTTCCTCGATTGACAAGGATAAACAATCATAATGAAAACAGCAGTACTTGAAGGAAAAAAAAAGATGGATAGATTGTACAGTTCCCACCGCATGTGCGCTGAACCCCCACTGCAATGTTGGAGAAAGAATTGTAAATCAAAGGGGAGATAAATATTGATAGAACATTTTATTTCTTTGGGGGGGGGGGGGGGTCAGAAAAAAAATGGAAGTACGCCTGTTCAAGTGCAGTCCAGGATGGACGCCTGATTATGGTTAAAATGGAAAGTAATCTGTTTGATACTTATTAGATTCTTGTCATTTTAACCAGAAACTCCTCAATTTTTACGAAGAAAATATTAGTAGATCCTTGTAACCTTTCAGTTTTTAATCTGACTATTTTTCTTTAATTATTGTGGTATGGTATTCATCTTGTTGAATTAGAATACACATTTTATTGGAGTAAAGACATTGTCACACATTGCAGTTGCACAATTTAAAAAATTCCCAAACCAATCTGTCTGTCCTATATGAATATATTCAGATAGATGAAAAATAAAGAGAGGATCCAAAAATAAAGAAAGTTATTCATGCACTATCAAGATATCTATGTACATTGAATTAAAGCGTAAGGATGACGCATTAATTCCTGTACAAAGCCTATGGAGGCGACGTTTTAGAATTTCGCTTGTTTCAAGCACTAAACATTGATTTTAAAGCCTAACAATTTCCCAGTTTAGTTTATATGCACCGTCAACCTTTCAGGTAACCTCTAGGATCTGGCAGTTGAGATTTTTTTTAAATGAAAACAATGTTAAACAATGTTTTTAAGGAACACGTATATAGACATGTACTCTCTGGCCCGAAAACAAATGTGCGTCAAAACTTTTCAACAACTGCATGCTAGAAGATTTGCGGAAACATTCAAATTCAAGTTCGTGTTATGAACTTCCTATTCGCAAATGGTCCACCCTGTCTGGAAAGCTATCCAAACCATTAAAAACATAATTATTGCCAATGATTCCTATGATTTAGCAATAAGCAAGTATTCAGCAGCCGAAAAGGAATGCCCTTATAAACGCAAAGATGTAAGTCGGCCTTGAAGCTGAGGATATTGCAGTGATTCGGGCATTATACGTAATTACGCAATTATCAAGATGGAAATTTGTTCAATCAACAAGAAATAGTATTCTGCTTCCGAAAGAGTCCGTGTAACAGACGTTGGCCACAACAAGCTTGGCTCAATATCGTTTGCATTTTCCTCTCGATATAATGGGTTGCATACTTTACCAAATTGCACAATTCCTTGCTTAAAGTGAGAATTGGCGATTAATTTAAAAACACGTAAACATTTTTTTTTATTGTGTAGGTCATCCAGGGCAGAATCTATTTTGTTTGAAAAGTTTACCAATAATGGCTAGAAACGCAAAGGGTTGATTGGGGCTGGTTCATATATTATACTTGCTGATTTTCAGCTGTTTTGTTTCAAACTCACCATTGCACTCTGTTTTCTCATTTCATCAAAAGAAAAGAAGAAAA
This sequence comes from Temnopleurus reevesii, assembly GCA_036244855.1. NCBI lineage: Eukaryota > Metazoa > Echinodermata > Echinoidea > Temnopleuroida > Temnopleuridae > Temnopleurus > Temnopleurus reevesii. The sequence goes on from BQKZ01003905.1 coordinate 28,121, forward strand.
GAGTAAAAGAGATCACTCGAAATCAGGTATGAGTCATCACCTATCACAATCGATAAAAACGAACACAACCCAACAAAATCGTACGACCAGTTGTAAAAGGGGACAGTTTGGGAGAAAAACTGCGTAAACTGCTGGAAAACCCTTTTAATTCGATCAAAAAGCGGAAACCCCTACCGCTAAAGTTCACCGCCTCCCTTGGCGATCATTTGACCTCGATTGACCTTTCTAATCAGGGGTTGATGTCTACCCTGGATGGCACACCTTGAAATCATGACGTCATGAAAATCCTCAATTTTCGGGCACCAATATTCCTTTGCATCTATTGTGACTCTGTTAATTTGTTATTCTACGGTGGCGCCTATGAGGGCACAGTTTAACAAACTCTTTTTGATAAAAAAATTATAATTATAGAAAATAAAATTGATCAAACGTTTCCCGGATTGGCAATAGATTCAGAAAGGGTACCTAAAATGGAAGAGCAAAGAACAGGATATAAACTATTTCGGAAAAGTTAACTAAAACGCAGACAATATATCCTTACACCGTGTATTTAACTGTGCGGACACAACAATGACAAGCCGGTACCGAATTCAATAGCATTACAAAAGAGCATTGAAATTGCGTCCGACTTAACTTTTCGAAAATACTTTATATCGTGTTAAGGGTATATTGTAATTACAGTGTGAGAGGGCAAGACGATCGAGCAAGGTGATTGAGCAACAATGTGGTTAACAGAAAGATACCTTGTTTGACTATACTGAGGAGTATGGCTTTATAAACCAATTTCTCATGGACATAAACACACCCTCCAACCCTCCCCCTCTCCCGTCCAATCCCAATCCCATTCTCCCTTTTTCATCTTTTCCTCTCTACCTCTCCATTTTCCTCTCCGTCTGTGCCCCTCAACTATGGAATCATTTACCAACTTTTATTCGTGACTCTCCTACCCTTTAAACATTTAAATCCAGATTAAAAACATTTCTCTGTTTCTCAATAAATTAATACTTGCCATATCTTCCTCCATTTTTTTTTGTATTTCGTTCTGCTTGTTTTGATATGTTTCTATTTGTTTTGATAATTCTCATTCATATGTATTCATTATTTGTACTTATTATCAATTTAATCTATACGTATTTGTTATGTTTATACTGTAAAGCGCTTTGAACCTTTTCTGGAATTAAGCGCTATATAAATTTTGTATATTATTATTATCATTATTATTATCTTTCTTCTCCCTGTATCTTTCTCCCCTCTGCCCTCATCTCTACCTTTCTCAGAGTCCCGACACACTACTTCTTTGTACCCTTTTCACTCCATCATTCTCCCCCCCCCCTTTCTCTCTCTTTCCACCCTCCCTCTCTCTCTTTCTTCACCTCTCTTTTTCCATACTATTCTTAATACGATCCTCATCTTCCTTATATATCTCCCTATCTTGCTATATTTTCAAATGCATTCAAGTCATCTTTATTTCTTTATCGCTGTTAACCTTCACTCCTTCTTTCTACCCCCACAACCTCCTCCCATTTCCAAGCAATCTCACCCTCCTCTTCTTCGTTTTGTCCTTCATCATCTTCTACTTTAGGTTATTGTTCTTCTTCTCTGGCCTCCTTCTCCTTCCTTTCCGCTCTCCACCCTAACTCTATATTGCAATTATGTTTCGAGACATTTCCAGCCTCGAAAAGGGGGGAAAATAAAATAAGAAAGCCCCAAAAATAAGAAAGGCCAAGTCCGTAGAAGGAACTAGGAAAAGAAATCGAAAGAAAGTAGCTTAAGATGATGATTATTATCATCTGCTGCTCCTTCTTATCTTTCTTCTTCTTCTTCTTCTTCTTCTTCTCCTTTTCCTTCTTCTTCTTGTCCTCCATCTTCTTCTACATTAGGTTATTGTTCTCCTTCTCTGGCCTCCTTCTCCTTCCTTTCCGCTCTCATCTGCTGCTCCTTCTCTTTCTTCTTCTTCTTCTTCTTCTTCTTCTTCTTTTTCTCCTTCTGCTTCTCCTTCTCCTTCTTCTTCTTCTTCTTCTTCTTTTTCTTTTTCTTTTTCTTTTTCTTCTTGTTGTCCTTTATCTTCTACTACTTTAGGTTATTGTTCTTCTTCTCTGGCCTCCTTCTCCTTCCTTCCCGCTCTCAACCCTAACTCTATCCTGCAATTATGTTTCGAGACATTTTCCAGTCTGGAAAAGGGGGAGAAATGATTATGAAAGCCAAAGATTTTGAAAGGCCAAGTCCCATGAAGGAACCAAGGAAACGAAACCGGAAAAGAAAGTAGCTCAAGACGATGACATTATCATCTGCTGTACCCCAGGTCGGGCGAGGACATGGATATGGCAAGCCGTTTGTCCCTTAAAGACGAAATACATTTGAGAAAAACTATGACTTTTCCATCGAAAATAAAACTAGGCATACAAAAACTGTAAACCTAATTCATATACCGATACACAAGGTTTTTTCTGACAAACTTAGGATATGTTGTAACAAAGTTGCAATCAATTATTGCAAGTTGCAGTTAATTGGCAAGCGCAAATCAAAACTATTGTTTTCATAAGCGTCCTGTCAAAAGCTCAGACAGTACGCGAACGAAAACGTGCGCTCAAATTTGCAACTGATTCACATTTGTAATCAGTTCCAACTTTGAAGCAACACTCTTTAGTTTTTCAAGCGAGATACTAGTTCTTAACTTACCAGTCGAAAAAAATCCAAAGTTTTCTAAGCAATTTAAATGCTCGAATGACGAGCAGAAAACAGGGAAAACGACTTAACTGGCGAAAAAAAATAGTTTTTTGATTGATAAATTAAGATTATCGCTCATTTAGGTTTGTCATTCGTAAACATAATTTTCAGTGACATTCGAAAAACCTATTTATTCGGGTGATAAACTCATTTTATCGGCGGATTTTTTTTTTTTTTGATCGATAAACTGAGCTGTTCATCTTTATGAAACTTAAGGCTTGCCATACGTGGGTCAAATTTTCCACATCCGATTTGCGGAGCAGCCCCCGCTAAGGATCAAAGCGGGCCCGGTGAGCCCCCATGCGAGGACGGTGAAAGAGGAGTAAGACAAAAGTCAAACGATCTGAACAGAGATCCCATTGTTACACAGATCGAGGCTGAACAGCATGACATTGGCAGCTTGTTAGGACGTTTTCATTTTTTTTTTCTTCATCAGGGAAAAATATTGTTCGTCATCTCAAGGATTACCGTTCGCCTCGTTCTTATTTTTTTCTGTTTTTTGTTGTTTCGTTTCTGTTTTTTTGATTTTGTTCTGTTTCATGAAAGATTTTCCGAGGTACTTCCTGCGTGTTTAAGTGATTCATCTTAGAAATTAAATAATAAATATGAAATACCAATTGAACATCAGAAAAACACACTTAAGTGATTCATATGTCGTTATTCGACGTTTTGAAGGAGTTACAATGTCTTATGAAGCGTAGACGTAAACTTTTTTTTGCCATTTTTCTCATTTGAAACAAATCGTTCTCCCCCACAACACTACTTTTTTTTCCACTGAATTAATGTTTAAATAGCAATGACGGAAATGTATAAATTCGTGTCGTAAGTGAATGAGGACTTCTCCATGTATGACATCACATTTTATGGCCAAGTTACAAATTCAAGGATGTCCATTACAGGTGGAAATGACAACTTTGAAAAGTCATAACATTTGAACCAAATATACTCAAATTTTCACTGTATGATCATTAGATTGTTCTTCAATTACTGAAATGACGTTATCTGAGTGAAGTTCCTTTTTAAGTTCAGGTGCAAGAGTAGATAATTACCGTCGATTACTATTTGAACTCTGCTAAATCGCCTGAATGTTAATTGCATTAACTGACCTGTGAATCTGTTTAGGCTGGGCCCAGGGCTCCATTTCGACAGCTAGACCCCCAACAAGTACTTTTTTTTAACAGAGAGAGAATACAATATTTTCTTATTCTTGAGGAACAAATACGTCATCATCACCGGGCTGGGGTGTTTATATATCTGGAGGGGATTCAGATAAGGTGTGTAAACTCCATTCCGGTGAACGGTGATAGACCTCTAAGGAGAGTTGATGAAGTATAAGGGGGCTGGGGCTTGCATTTTAATAAAAAAAAAAACTGAGTCATTACTTTCTGAGGGCATCGACCCCTATCTCACTCAAAGTATCAAATTGGCAGGCCATGAGGCGTTATATACTATTTTCTAGAAAAAAAAATGTGTTGAAATAAAAAAAAAATGTTGCATTCTCTGTGAGGAATTCTAGGTCGTATTGGCCATAAATTGAACTTTCTTTTGGGTGTCACACTCTGTCACGGGTAAAATATGACTGGGCATTGGGTTCTCTTGACCACTTCTCACATTGCTGGCTTACCTGCCGAATTTTCAGGAGATTGCCTCACCCGTTTAGGTAAAATTGAATATCAAACCTAATCTTAATTTGCTAGAAAAGTTCGGTGAAACCTAGAGCCGAAATACAATTCGTTACATTCCAATTAAGTCATCAGAATAGTACAATTTTACGATTCTTCTTCCAAAAGTCCATTCCGGTAAACGATGATAGACCGCTAAGGAGAGTTGATGAAGTATGAGGGGGCTGGGGCTCCAATTTGACTGGATGCAACGAGTCATTATTTTGTGAGGGCATCGACCCTATCTCTCCCTCCACAATGTTGCAAGTGTGGGCTACAAGGCGTCAATGTTGTATAGAAAATGAATACGGTATGCGTAAAATAAGAGAAATCCCATGCCTACTCCGATAAAATTCGAAATATTTTAACGTCATTCAGGCATCGTCCTTAACTAGTTGTGCAGAAGGGATGTATTTTAATCATCATTTACGCTGTACATTATGTTGATGACAATTCTTCAAGATCTTAACATTGGGCAAAAAAAGAAAGGTTTGGTCCCATTGACGGATCGTCTAAAAATGGCCCGACCTGAACATTTTTTTTTAATTTTCTTTTACTCATAGTAGAAAAAAAAGTCACAATATATTATAAACAAATTAAATGCAACCCGAAAAGTCATCGTCCGATTTATTGTCTTTTCATTTCCTTTAAACCCTTATTCTCTACATAAATGCGTTGAAGAAAATAAAGAATGAAGCTCACCCTTTCCAACCGAACGATTGCTACAAACCTACTTTATGCCAAAATAACTTTTTCACTTTCATAACGGTCGAACAAGGTGGCTGTGCATAACAAACTTTTATCGTTTTTCAGTTAGATATCATTTAACGTGTCGTAATGACAGGCTAATGCAATGACCCCTGGGTGCCAGACGGTGAATGTTAGATACCACATGAATGTGAGAGATATCTCTCACAGTCCATCATAGACATGATGATGTCTTGCTATCTCAAGGCGCTGTCATACCTTTGTGTTTTGGGCGATATTCCATGAAAGTTTCATGTACTTTCATCCAAGAGAAAGAAAGATAATTCTATTGACAGCTGCTCATTGAAATTGATTCACTTTTTAATAGTGATGATATCCAGAAATACTCTCGCTATTAGCATAACTGAGTGTAACTTAGCGCAACTTAGAGCAACGGCAACTACAAAGCCGTCATCTGGAAATGCCAAATTATAAATATGTCACGTCTGTCCTGTGTTCATGAAATAAGAATGACGTTAGCGCATGTGAACGCAGAAATAAACAAAGGGAATGCGCTTGACCGACGTATTAGGCGTTCGGCTGGCGCTCGATTTACGCACGAATTAGCATTAGCTAATCTTCTTCCCTCCATATCCCAGCGTTCACTGAGTGTCTTTAAAATTATATGAATGCTTGGCAGACGTTGGTTATAAACACAAGGGTTCAATTGAGCCAGGTAGGTGCAATCAGTGATGCATAGACTGCTTTTATAAATAACGTACATGTCTTGCGTCAAATGAATGTATTTGAAGGTCCTCGGTCCTATGAGCAGGAGGAACATTTGGATAACATTGTCGTACGTCGAGTGCAAGCTGAACCTCATGCGTACTCTTCCCTGCGTCTGTCGGTGCACAGGGGCGTCAAATAAATTGAATTAACGCAAGGAAAACGTACGCTGGTTTTTGGCGCAAACGTGTGACAGCGCCTTGATGATGTGTCGCTATCTTGTTAACACGACACTCTTCCGATGTTCATTGGTAACTCAACGGGAGACAAGAGTACATATCCTAGCCCACTAACGATGTTGGGGTGCTAATTGCACGAGTAGCGATGCCACTTAGATTTGTCAACAGTTTATTTTATAAATGTGAGCTAAACTTTCTTCGTACGTCAAGCGCAACTGGCTAACATGGGCGTCGAATGAAAATGAATTGACGCAATGCATACGCTGGCTATTGACGCAATGATGGGACTGATCCGTGATGATTGTCTCGCTATCATTAGTAGCTCAACGGGAGACACAGAGAACATATCCTAGTCTACTAGTGATGTTGGGGTGCTAATTGCACGAGTAGCGATGCCACTTAGAGCTGTCAACAATTTATCTTATGAATGTTCACTTTTTAATGTACTGCTCACTTTTTTTCAATGTATTTTGATTGTTTTTGTTACATGTGCTTTGTGTTTTTTAAGCGATTTGTGGAAATAAATGAACTGAACTGAACTTAATGTGAGCGAAACTTTCCCCGTACGTCAAGCGCAAGCTGAACTGGCATGGAGTGTCAAATGAAATGAATTAGCTGCCTATATTCCTATCAACGCAAACGTATGACTGAGCCTTAATGTCTCGCTATCTTGTTAACACGACACTCTTCCGATGTTCATTAGTAACTCAACGGGAGACACAGAGAACATATCCTAGTTTACTAATGATGTTGGGGTGCTAATTGCACGAGTAGCGATGCCACTTAGATTTGTCAACAGTTTATCTTAAGGATGTGAGCGAAACGTTCCTCGTACGTCAAGCGCAACTGGCTATCATGGGCGTCAAATGAAATGAATTGACGCAATGCACACGCTGGCTATTGACGCAATGATGGGACTGATCCTTGATGATTGTCTCGCTATCTTGTTAACACGGCACTCTTCCGTCAACCGCAAGCTGAACTAGCTAACAGGGGCGTAAAATGAAAATGAATTGACGCAATGCATACGCTAGCTATTGACGCAAACGTATGACTGAGCCTTAATGTCTCGCTATCTTATTAACACGACACTCTTCCGATGTTCATTAGTAGCTCAACGGGAGGCAGAGAACATATCCTAGTCTACTAATGATGTTGGTGTGCTAATTGCACAAGTAGCGATGTCACTTAGATCTGTCAACAGTTTATCTTATAAATGTGAGCGAAACTTTCCTCGTACGTCAAGCGCAACTGGCTAACATGGGCGTCAAATGAAATGAATTGACGCAATGCATACGCTGGCTATTGACGCAATGATGAGACTGATCCTTGATGATTGTCTCGCTATCTTGTTAACCCGACACCCTTCCGTCAACCGCAAGCTGAACTGGCTAACAGAGGCGTCAAATGAAAACGAATTGACGCAATGCATATGCTGGCTATTGACGCAATAGTGGGACTGATTCTTGATGATTGTCTCGCTATCTTGTTAACACGACACTCTTCCGACAACCGCAAGCTGAACTGGCTAACAGGGGCGTCAAATGAAAATGAATTGACGCAATGCATACGCTAGCTACTGGCGCAAACGTGGGACTGATCATTGATGATTGTCTTGCTATCTTGTTAACACGACACTCGTTGTTCATTAGTAACTCAACGGGAGACACAGAGAACACATCCTAGCCCACTAATGATGTTGGGTTGCTAATTGCACGAGTAGCGATGCCACTTAGATCTGTCAACAGTTTATTTTATGATAGTGAAACTTTACATTTTTGTCTTTATATGGGATTCTTTTTGACACATGATGTGCCGAGACGAACAAGAGAGAATTTGTGATTTTACAGAAGAAATGCATATTAAAAGAATATTATTTAAGCCTCCGACCTGTCTTTAACGCCATGATCCGAAAGGCTCGAACCTGGAACCTGCACGACAGTACATACATTTCTATACATCGCACATGCTATATATTCAAGGTCTGTACGTCATCTAATACAGGGCAGTCACATTGTGAGGATTGTCCAACCCTGTTCCGAAAAGTTATCGACCAAACTGAAATTGCTTTGTTACTAATTTAGTCTATTTTAGGAGCATCATGTCTTATCATAAATTGCAGGGCATCAACGTTTATTAAACCTTTTTTTTTAATTTTAAGAGCAGTTAGATCGGAAAAAAAGGAACGGTGTGGTGCTGTAATAGAGTATCCAGATTTATTTTCATTCGTTAATTATCATATCTTTTAATCCGGGCTGTTTAAAATTCTTATGCTCCCCGCTTGTTCATACACATAGGGGGTGTTGTTCAAAAGTTGCAATTGATCGCAAGTTGCAGTCGATTGGAACGTGCCAATCAAAATTGTTGTTTCATGCGCGTCATGTTAAATGCGCATACCGTGAGCGAATGAAAATGCGCGTTACAATTTGCAAAGTTGCAGTTGATTTGCAGTTGATTTTGAGCAACACCCCCTAAGTCTCCCTCTCCTTCCTCTGCCCCCTCTATCTTTCACTCTTTCTCATAAATAGCGCAGTCACATTATCACTATCTTTCATTCCGAGTGCACCTCCAAATTGTATATCTGTCTCATATTAATATATACATTTCTCTCAGTCTGTCGATTAAACTTATCTATCTCCAGACTCTTCCTCCAATTCACTCCATTGGCATCCACACGTCACTGGGAGCAGAAGGGACAAAGGAATTGGACAAAGTATATAACCCCCATTCAAGTAAATATATGGACACAAAAGAAAGTTCCTTCCCCCCTTATTTATGGAGAAAAAGTTGAACCAGCGTTGCACGGGTTCAATGAATAAACAGGTATACTATTTTTTTTGTTACCATGAAGCTGGTGTGAAGGTTTGAATGAAGTTGTTAACTTTATAAAATTTTGTTATCAAATTTTTGTCCCTTCTGCTCACTGTGTGTCCTCCTCAAAAGGCGGGTTCACTTATATATTCAAATTTATGTGCGTTTAACGTAGTTACGTGGTATTCCATAGACCGGTTGATAACAATAAGACTATAATAATTGGAATCCAGTTTGCATACATTACTTGTTGCTATGTCAGGCAAGCCTCGGGCAAGCTTTCGGGTTGCCAAGAACAACCTTTGTGTTGGAGGTATGCATAATATGTGCATCAATTAGTAAACCCGCCTATTAGTCTGCATCGTCCTCCTATCTGTATTCCTTACACAATAGACAGTAGTTGAGTTTGTCTTCTGTGAGATTTATCTCTGTACCTAATTTGAACATATGGATGGAGGCGAGATGGAGGCAAAACTGAGCGCTCCCAACTCCTCCCAATCTCCCCTTTACCACTGGTATGAGTGCCCTCCCCTAACAGAGTCCAGCATGTTATGTGGATTTTTTTTTGGGGGGGGGGGGATAGATGGCATACAGTGGGGAAGAAAGATCTCAATGTGGAGTTAAAAACTCTGAGTTTTGTCTTTCTCTGTAAAAAAAAAAGAAAAAAAAGAGAATTTCACAGAGGACAATCCCAAGTATAGAGGTGAAGTCACTCAAAACACATTATAAACCATTTCCAAAAAGTTAACTAGAACGCAGACAATAGATCCGTACACCGTGTATTCAACTGTGCGGACACAACAATGACAAGCCAGTACCAAATTCAATAGCATTACAATGGAGCATTGAAATTACGGCCAACTTAACTTTTCGAAAATACTTTATATCGTGTTTCAAATACATTACTGGAAAAAGACTTGCTCATAATATTCATGTGCACACCAGTTTTTTTCATTCTTTATAATTTATTGTTATCTATAAATCGGGTTGCACAGAAAACAAATACACAAAATTACATTATAATAGGTCACTGCACAAAAACAATGTCAGAACGAAAATTCTACAAATAAATTTCTGTGATTTCATGTAATCTTAAATTTCTACCTAACATTAGGATATATATTAAGAACGAATCTCTGGAGTTTAAGGATTATTAAAGACATTTCTTAACATTGTTTTCGTTTAAAAGAATTCTCAATTGCCAGAATCTAAATGCTACCTAAATAGTTGATGATGTACATTTAAACTAAGCTGTGAACACATTAGACTTCAAAATCAATGTTTAGTGCTTATGTAGAATAAAAAATATAATCTACATAGGCACACTTTGCAGTAATAAAGCAGCAGTAAATTATGTATTCAATTATCATAGATACAGTCAAACCTGTCTACAGAGGCCACCCTAAGGGAAACAGAAAAAGTGGCCTTTGTAAACAGGTGGCCTCTAAAGACAGGTGGTCACTATAGACTTTGGCCAATATAGACAGGTGGTCACTATAGGCAGTGGCCACTATAGACAGGTGGTCACTATAGGCAGTGGCCACTATAGACAGGTTTGACTGTATCTTCATATTGCCTGTATAATTTTCCAATCTTTAGCAATCTGTGTTTTCTTTAGCAATCTGTGTTTTCATCAATCTGAATGTATATGATCTCGGGTATCAATGTGTAAACGACTTTAGACAACAAATAGTTAAAACTATAACCTAATCATCATGCAATAAGAGGATAACAACACACTAAAAGTTTCACAAAACACAAGTCTGAACCCCTTGCAAGTAGATGTATCTTATTCACCACATTATCTATCTTATTGAGGTTAAAAAACATTATTCAATGCAGCAAGATCAATAAATGTCACTTGGTACAACAGCATCAATTAATTGGTATTATACTACAATCCATAATGTCTATTTTTGAAGTACTGTACAGTCAAACCGGTCAATAGTGGCCACTGTCTATAGTGACCACCTGTCCATAGTGGCCACTTAAATCGATTCCCTCCAGGTGAAAATGCATGTTAAAGAACCCGTCAATGGAGGCCACCTGTCTACAGTGGCCACTTTTTCTATTTCCCTTGGAGTGGCCTCTGTAGACAGGTTTGACTGTATTAACATTTTCCGCAGGAATTCATTGACAAATGCCATGTACTTGTAGTTTGTTGCTTTCAGCTAAAGTTCTATTCACTTTTGTGTGCATTTCATTACTGTAGTTAACGGAACCACCAATAACTTTTGAGAAATAGAACTTATGTCTCTCATAACCCCTTTTTAATATATTTTTATATAAATGATTCAATTAATCCCTAATGTATTTGAGAAAGTACAATAGTTGCATCGCACCTCCATCCAGATTTCCACATGAATGGCAAAATTAAAACATTATGACTTTACGTACCAATCATTGCTAATAATAATATTTAAAAATTTCAACTTGTACTGGGATAGGATATTGAATAAATTCACAGAAAATGGAGGATTTTTGTGTCAAGTACAATGTATTAAAAAGTAGCACCATATTCTGACAACATGACTTGATACATTATACGAAACACAATTAGGTGATCGGCTCACATTCATGTGGTAATGATACACCAGCGGTTCAACTTTTCCTCGAGAGGGCAGCATTTCAATTTTGAAGATGGTTCCAAAGAGATTGCACCAAGCATGTCACTAAAAGCGCAGTTAAAGAAAATAAACGTTGATTCTATCTATTTGTTTTAATTAGATCTAGGGCCTATTATTTTGTATCAAATGAATATTTTTTTCAGTAGAAATTGCAGTCGGCAAATTTATGCTAATGTTTTTTATTTTCTTTTCTTATATACACAGCAAATGAAATCGATATTGAGGCGTTCCATCTTCTAGATGAAGAATCAGTTAAAGTCCTGATTCCCAGTTTTGGGCCGAGGATCAAATTTCTCAATCACTTCAAACAATGGAAGAAGGATGCAAGTCAACCATGCATGCCATGAAAAATGTTGACTTGTTTTAAGTGCTTGAAACAGTATCAGAGCGTTTCTCTTTTGTTTGTGCATCTCAAGGAACATGAAATCAATACAAAGACCAAGACTCAAATTATATGCAAAGAGCATTTATGCAACAAATTGTACTACTCTGGGTCAACGTATAAGCGACATTTAATTCACGATCATATTGATCATTCCACAAGGGAAGCAGCAACGGATGAATCTACAGATGAACTTGTACCCGATGACAATAATTCAGGTTCTGAGAGTGAAACACCATATCCAACATGAGATGTCGAAGAAATTAAAGAATCAATGAAAAGTAATTTGGCAGTCTACATAGCAAACTTAAAAGCTTCTTCTGTACCTACATCGACTGTGAATTTACTAATTAGTGAAACAAGAGAGTTACTTGACAACGTTGTTAGCACAATTGAAGAAACTTCACAACCCATTTTACATGACATTTCAAAACGGTCAGTGCCATCGGAGGAAAGCATTAACTCATTCAAAACTGTTCTTGGTTTACTAAAAGACCCTTTTCAAGCATTTGGGTTATCAAGTGAATATCAACAAACTAAATTTGCTAAGACAAATGGTGCTCTTGTAGAACCAGAACAAAAACTAATTGGCAAAGCTTATAAACCTGTGTTAGATACACAGTCAGGGAGAACAGACCAGGGCCCCGTAACATAAAGGTTTGCGATCAATTGCTAATCTGATAGCGATTTATATCAATCGCAAGTCTATGGCAAATCATGTACTAAAGTTTGCAATTGATTGCAAAATCAAATAGCGATTAATCGCAAACCTTTATGTTACGGGGCCCTGAAGAAAATGGAAGAAACATTTGAATATATACCACTGAAAGCCAATCTTGAATTGTTTCTCTAACAACCAGGTTGTATATCTTCAATACTTGATGCTAATAAAACCTCTAAAGAGGATTCATTACTAGAGTCATTCAGGGATGGCCGCCATTACAAAACTAGATGTGTCGGAAATACACTGACCATTGACATACTCTTCTACAATGAGTTTGAAACGGCAAATCCTCTTGGGTCTAAAAAGGGTACTTACAAGATGAAGACAGTTTTGGGAAGCTTACAGAAGAAAAACTTGCCAAATGCTAAAACTTGCAAAAAATTCAAAATGTTTTTGGAAGCTATTGGAATACAGGATTTGAATTTTTATGTAACTGATAGCAAACCGAGTTATACTAGTTTTACCGGCCCTGACCATCGCAAAATTATGTCAATTGATCTTGACAGTCTGATTCCAAATCATACCAAACTTAGGGGGTGTTGCTCAAAAGTTGCAAATTGATCGCAAGTTGCAGTTGATCGGAATGTGCCAATCAAAATCATTGATTCATGCGTGTAGTGTCAATTCCGCATACCGTGCGCGAATGAAAATGCGTGCTACAACTTGTAAAGTTGCAGTTGATTTGCAGTTGATTATGAGCAACACCCCCTTAGTGACCTAAAATCTATTTGGACAGACTTCAGACATTTGATGGATAATTTAGAACGGGGAAATGACCCCTGATCAAATAACAGAATTTGGAATGGCAGCAAGAAATTGGGTAGATCAATATGGGACCAAGTTGTTTCTTTCTAAAGATGTAACCCCATATATGCATATACTTGCTCATCATTTGCTAGAAGCCATGCAACTGCATGGCAATGTGGTTGACTTTTGCCAGCAAGGACTTGAGAAACTCGATGACATGGTTACCAAATGGTATGTCAGGTCCATCGTACCAACCACAGTAAGACTGCTCTCACATAAATAGTGCACAAACAATTCAGGATTGATAAATTAGATGGAAAATGTAAGCGTTCTCTAAAATATCACATCATTGAAATGCGAGATATATTCAGAATATTCTAAAAATGCTTCAGATTCGGCTCTAGATGTTTGATTGGTTAATAATAGCAATATTGAAATGCCTCAGGGCTGACAAATATCACCCTCATCTACAATTCGGGCAATATTTGTCATGTCGCCCTGAGGCCATACAATATTGCTACAATATTACGCAATCGGTCTTGAGCATGTGTGACGATTGGCAGAGGAAAACAGTGCGGACGGCCGAGAAAGCCAAGCTTGATCTACTAGTAAAGACAACCCGGTGGTGCACAAAGTCAAATTCATGCATTGATCTGAAATCAACTTGATTACTGGTATAAGTACAATTATCTCCCAACATTGGTATAGAATCTGAAGGACATCATGATACTACATCAGAGAGCAAGTATTTCCATTCATCAGGGTCAGATTTATCTGATAAGTTTTACAAGGTGCTATGGTATAATTGGGCTAGTGTGAATGGGGGTTGCAGCCATGCAGCTAAATTGAATGGGTTTATTGTTAAGGACATGCACCCTGGCATTGTTGTTGCTATGCCAGGGTGCACATACTCAGCCCAGGCAAGTGTGCACTAGCACTACAGCACACAAGCAGCCTCTCCACCACAACTGTCCAAGGGATAACACCTCACACCAAGTGCTCACTGACTCTCTCTGGCCAACCTGGCCACATGGTTTTATACCAGGAAAGTATCATTTTTATGTAGGTTGCTTCTGTTGCTGTTGGCTATTTAGTCTCTTTTACAATAGCGCTCATGCTCTGGGGGCTGTGCGGCAATGCGTGCTCTACGTGAGAGTGTTTGCTGTAAAGAGATCGCCCAAGTTGTAGAGAAAATGGATGGAGAGGCAGACCTCGACTGCATTATCCACCATCCTGGATTCAAACCAGTCTGCCTCAAGTATGTCCTGGAAACCACATACAATCAGTAGAGGTGACAGTATGGCGATCAAGCAAGAGCAGATGCAACGGAAAATCAGTAGATTTCACAATATTTTTCCTTCATAATATCAATTTTCTCTATTTTTGAACATAGAACTATACAAAAATTACTATTGATCATTTACAGCCACCATGTTTGTCCTGGAAACCGCTACTATCAGTAAAGGCAGCAGTATGACAACCGAGCACGAGCAGATGCAACAGAAAATCAGTTTGTGTCATATTTTATTCCCTTTGAAATATTAGTTGTCTCTATTTTTTGTACACAAAACATTATTCAAATTACTATTGATCCTTTTAAACCATCACATACCAGCAGAGCCTATTCTATGAGACCTCATTTCTTGCATCATCACTCATGAACTTGTAAAGTTTGAAAAAGTCTCAACCCCAAAAGGAGTCATTTACTTATCAGCAATAACGGAGTGAAATGGGATGCACATATTTATCTATTCATTCTTTTTGACATATTCATATTTTCAAGTGTGTTTTTTCCAAGGTGCCCATGCTCTGGGGGCTATGTGGCAATGCCTGCTCTACGTGAGAGTGTTTGCTGTAAAGAGATTGCCCAAGTTGTGGAGAAAATGGATGGAGAAGCAGACCTTGACTGCATCACACACCGTTCTGGATTCGAACCTGTCTGACTGAATATATACATCCTGGAATTCGCATACGATCAGTAAAGGTGACAGTATGGCGATCAAGCAAGAGCAGATGCAACGGAAAATCAGTAGATTTCACGATATTTTTCCTTCATAATATTAGTTTTCTCTATTTTTGAACATAGAACAATACAAAAATTACTATTGATCATTTACAACCACCACGTATGTACTGGAAACCGCATACTATCAGCACAGGCAGCAGTATGGCGATCAAGCAAGAGCAGATGCAATAGAAAATCAGTATGTGTCATATTTTTCCCCTTTAAAATATTGTTTTTCTCTATTTTTTTTACAAACAAGAATACCAAAATTACTACCGTATTTGGTATTTTCTGATTTATTTATTTGTTTCCTTTCAATATCATCATGGTTAAAAAGTTTTCTTGTGGGATATGTAGTAGGGCTGTAAAATTGGGAGAAAGTGCACATCACAAAAGAACAAGAAGACTTCTGGGTATGTCTGGCGTTGCGTCAGGAGGGGGCACTACGACAAGTCCCTACTGCCTCACATGGAATTCTTTCTTTGAACATACCCGCACATACAAAGAAACATATTGCTATTTCATATGGGCTGGGCTGTTAAACATCAGCCTAGAAAAGGTTTCAATGATGCCCATTGTAGGTTACTCGGTGTTCTCAGTAAACTGGGCAAACTTTGTGCGAGACTTTTGTAAGCAATTTGTTCATGATCTGTACTGTGAGGAGCTAGAAAGTTCTTTGCAGAGATTGAACTGGACAACTGCGTTTCCGGAATAAGATGCAAGTTTAACAGAAGGAAAACCAATCCTGGACACAAAGTGTGAATCTAAGAGATATAAAAATTAACCTAGAAGATTCCGTGAGGAAATCATGATTTCCATTAATCTATAAATCATCCATAGATAATAAGA
The DNA here is from genome assembly GCA_036244855.1 of Temnopleurus reevesii. Classification (NCBI taxonomy): domain Eukaryota; kingdom Metazoa; phylum Echinodermata; class Echinoidea; order Temnopleuroida; family Temnopleuridae; genus Temnopleurus; species Temnopleurus reevesii. Next base: position 44,306 of record BQKZ01003905.1, read on the forward strand.
TAATAAATTTTCAGTTTAAAGCCCAAGTACAGTTTTGGTAAAAGCCAATATTTTTATCGCCAAATTTTGTCTTCAAATCTACTTAAAAAGAAACATGATATCATGAACATGTTGTACAAAAGATTGTACNTGATAAAGGAACCAAGACCGTGAGCATTGCGACAACTGGTCATGAAAAAGACCGGTTTACGGTAATGCTGTCTTGCACCGCCAATGGAGGGAAACTGCCACCATATGTAACTTTCAAACGCAAGACCCTTCCAAAGGACAAGTTTCCAGCCGGCGTCATCGTCAGAGCACAGCAGAAGATGTGGATGGATGAGCGCCTGGTCGACGACTGGCTGCGGTGTGTCTGGGGCAAGCGTGTTTCAAGACTCAGCAGACGACGCAGCCTCCTTGTCTCGGATGCCTTCCGGTGTCATTAGACAGATGGAGTGAAAGGTGTGATGCAGCGACTCAAGGATGATGTGACACAGAGGGTAGATTCTGGTTCCCGAACACTACAGACGTTGAGAGAGTCCCTTCATGCATTCCAGATCAGTGGCATTGTAGTAGAGTCAAAGAATTGTAGAATTCATCAAAGAATAGCAACGCAAAACTTTTAACTTTTTGTATAAAATAAGTGTCATTTCTTCACCCACATGTACCTTTTGTGAAAATCCAGATCTTCATGCGAGTCATTTGTAAGCAATTTGTCAGAAAGTTCTTTGCAGAGATTGAACTGTACACACTTTCCAAAGAAACTTACCGCCACAAGCTTACCAATATAAAGCTGGGGTGCAGAAGATGACATATCACTGTTTACTGAGCATTCATAGTGAACACAGCTAACCTTACGAAGATCAAGATGCCGTCTCGACAGTCGTACACAGCCGCTTTCAAACTGAAGGTCATCGCAGTTGCAGAGGAACAAGGAAACCGGGAAGCAGGGAGAAAGTATGGCATCCCCGAGGCGAACGTTCGTAGATGGAGGTCAGAGAGAGATCAACTTTCCGAAGCACCAAGGCGGCAGAAGGCTCGTCGTGGAAGAAAAGCCAAGTGGCCCAAAATGGAGGAGCAACTGGTCGAATGGGTGAAGGAGAAGAGACAAAAAGGATGCGCCATCGCCACGACGACTCTCCGACTGAAAGCCAAGGTCATCGCTAACAACGCGAGCATCGAGGATTTCAAGGCAAGTCAGCACTGGGCCTACCGATTAATGGGTAGACACGGACTTTCAGTCCGCCGACGCACCCATATCTCGCAAAGGCTCCCCGAGGATGTCGACCAGAAACTTACCAACTTCCAGAGGTTCGTCATCAAGATGCGCCACCGTCATGATTACCCTCTCTCGCGGATTGGCAACGCTGACCAGACTCCACTTACATTTGACGTCCCACGCCACACCACAGTCGCTGATAAAGGAACCAAGACCGTGAGCATTGCGACAACTGGTCATGAAAAAGACTGCTTTATGGTAATGCTGTCTTGCACCGCCAATGGAGGGAAACTGCCACCATATGAAACTTTCAAACGCAAGACCCTTCCAAAGGACAAGTTTCCAGCCGGCGTCATCGTCAGAGCACAGCAGAAGATGTGGATGGATGAGCGCCTGGTCGACGACTGGCTGCGGTGTGTCTGGGGCAAGCGTGTTTCAAGACTCAGCAGACGACGCAGCCTCCTTGTCTCGGATGCCTTCCGGTGTCATTAGACAGATGGAGTGAAAGGTGTGATGCAGCGACTCAAGGATGATGTGACACAGAGGGTAGATTCTGGTTCCCGAACACTACAGACGTTGAGAGAGTCCCTTCATGCATTCCAGATCAGTGGCATTGTAGTAGAGTCAAAGAATTGTAGAATTCATCAAAGAATAGCAACGCAAAACTTTTAACTTTTTGTATAAAATAAGTGTCATTTCTTCACCCACATGTACCTTTTGTGAAAATCCAGATCTTCATGCGAGTCATTTGTAAGCAATTTGTCAGAAAGTTCTTTGCAGAGATTGAACTGTACACACTTTACAAAGAAACTTACCGCCACAAGCTTTCCAATATAAAGCTGGGGTGCAGAAGATGACATATCACTGTTTACTGAGCATTCATAGTGAACACAGCTAACCTTACGAAGATCAAGATACCGTCTCGACAGTCGTACACAGCCGCTTTCAAACTGAAGGTCATCGCAGTTGCAGAGGAACAAGGAAACCGGGAAGCAGGGAGAAAGTACGGCATCTCCGAGGCGAACGTTCGTATATGGAGGTCAGAGAGAGATCAACTTTCCGAAGCACCAAGGCGGCAGAAGGCTCGTCGTGGAAGAAAAGCCAAGTGGCCCAAAATGGAGGAGCAACTGGTCGAATGGGTGAAGGAGAAGAGACAAAAAGGATGCGCCATCGCCACGACGACTCTCCGACTGAAAGCCAAGGTCATCGCTAACAACGCGAGCATCAAGGATTTCAAGGCAAGTCAGCACTGGGCCTACCGATTAATGGGTAGACACGGACTTTCAGTCCGCCGACGCACCCATATCTCGCAACGGCTCCCCGAGGATGTCGACCAGAAACTTACCAACTTCCAGAGGTTCATCATCAAGTGCGCCACCATCATGATTACCCTCTCTCGCGGATTGGCAACGCTGACCAGACTCCACTTACATTTGACGTCCCACGCCACACCACAGTCGCTGATAAAGGAACCAAGACCGTGAGAATTGTGACAACTGGTCATGAAAAAGACTGCTTTATGGTAATGCTGTCTTGCACCGCCAATGGAGGGAAACTGCCACCATATGCAACTTTCAAACGCAAGACCCTTCCAAAGGACAAGTTTCCAGCCGGCGTCATCGTCAGAGCACAGCAGAAGATGTGGATGGATGAGCGCCTGGTCGACGACTGGCTGCGGTGTGTCTGGGGCAAGCGTGTTTCAAGACTCAGCAGACGACGCAGCCTCCTTGTCTCGGATGCCTTCCGGTGTCATTAGACAGATGGAGTGAAAGGAGTGATGCAGCGACTCAACAACGACTTAGCAGTCATTCCAGGAGGGATGACATCGATGCTACATTAAATATCTCGCTAAAGAATTCATGTAAAGATGCGTTTAAGAGACTGGTACTCTGTCAAGAGTTGAATGCTCCCAATAAAAATAAATTACTTTGACATAGGTAGGATTTAACCCGTAGTCAATTTTTTAATTTATCCAGGCCGTCATTGCCGTCTTTATTGTCACATAACCAAGGATGATGTGACACAGAGGGTAGATTCTGGTTCCCGAACACTACAGACGTTGAGAGAATCCCTTCATGCATTCCAGATCAGTGGCATAGTAGTAGAGTCCAACAAATTACCTAAGACAATAAAGGCTTGCGAGAGGGAAATTGGGCCCTTCATTAAATATCTTGTTAAAGGGCCCTGTAAAGATGTGTCTAAGAGAGCTGTCCTGCGTCAACAGAGGAACTTTCTCTGTAAAAAGAAATTAAATTACCCAAGACAATAAAGGCTTGTGAGAGAAAAATTGGTTCATTCAATAAATATCTTGCTCAAGGATTCATGTATAGATGTGTTTAAGACACTGGTACTCCGTCAAGAGTTGAAAGTTCTCAGTAAAAATAAATTACTTTGACATAGGCAGGGTTTACTCGTACGAGATCTTTTTATTTATCCAGGCCGTCATTGCTGTCTATATTGCCAAATAACCAAGAGCGATACGACACAGAGGGTAGAATCTGGTTCCCGCACAGTCGCACACTGCAGACTTTGAGAAAGTCTCTTCATGCTTTCCAGATCAGTGGCATTGCCAAAGAGTCCCACAAATTACCTAAGACAATAAAGGCTTGCGAGAGGGAAATTGGGCCCTTCATTAAATATCTTGTTAAAGGGTCCTGTAAAGACGTGCCTAAAGAGAGCTGTCCTACGTCAACAGACAATATTTCACTGTAAAAATAAATTACGTTACATGTACCTAAGACAATCAAGGCTTGTGAAAGGAAAATTGAGGTCTTCATTATTGCAGATCTTGCTAAAGGCTAATGTAAAGATACGTTTAAGAGAGCGGTTCTCTGTCAACAAATGACAGTCCTTGGTAAAAATATACACATTACACAATACAATAGAGGCTTATGAAAGGAAAATTGAGGTCTTCATTATATATCCCAATGAAGGGTCATGCGAAGATGTGTTCAAGAGAGCAGTCCTCCATAAAAAGCTCATCATACAACAAGGCATATCAAGTAGCAGTTTTGTGACATCATCTTTACGGATGAAAGTACATTCTGGGTATAATATATGGCCAAGTTTTAATACCGCTTAAGAAAGGACAGATCCACAGGTGGAGAAACGTAAACATTCCGACCACATCCATGTATGGGGTATGTTTCCCAGACAAGGTGCACCAAGCTGGCCATCTTCAAGGGAATAATGCGCAAGAATTTTTTTAGAGACAAGTTATTAAAGGACTTTCTGCTGTCCTTCATCTAAGAAGCCTACCCCGACGACGCAAACTAGGGGCTTGTACGGGCAGCTCATCAGGAATTACAACAAGGCACATCGGGGAGCAGTTTCATGATATCATCTTTACGGACGAGAGTACATTCTGGATTGAAAAGTAATGCCAGGTTTTACTACTGCCGTGAAGGGATACGGAAACAGGTCAGAAAACCCAAACACCTATAGCGTCAGAGACCGAATTTACTCATTTTCGGCCGAGTTTTTTTATGGCCGATAGTTTTTCTGGCTGTGCTTATTTGGTGAAATGTCAGGGGAAACGCCTTAATCCTGGCACTTTGCCACATCAGCATAGACCAGCACCAGCGGTGGTCGTTTCCCTTGAGCCTGCCAAGAACCGATTTTGTAACTAGTGTTGATGGTAGGACTTCAGCCAGCCGGGAGGCTAAATATTCCTGACGGTCTACGAGATGTGTCACTGCTAGGTGGTCTGCCAGTTTTATGTACACGTAGTAATCTTACTAGGAGATCTCCCGATCTGTGAACCTGTTCTGTGATTAAAAACGAACGAACGCAACCGTCGCATTGCTTGTCCTTCTTCATGTCTGCCCTCATTGAAATAGTTGGGAGAGGCACAACACCTCGTCCAACACACCCTTACAAAGTCCATCTATAGGGTGGGGTTTCCTGAAGATGCTCCAACCAGCAGGCCATCTTCAAGGGAATAATGCGGAAGGAGTTTTTTACAGACATGCTATTAAATGACTTTCTGCTGTCCTTCATCCGAGAAGCGTACCCTGATGGCAGAGCAAGCACACAATACAAAATGATATCATTAAAAATTATTATTGTATAACAAGTACTTTAGATTCTGTAAATTTGTTCAGGTTTCTTTTTTTTTCTAATTTCATATCCTCCTTTATCTGTGCAGAATGTTGATCCGAGGACGAAGCATGAGCTCATAGCAGGGGTTGAAGCAGTATTGGACGACCGAACTGACAGGAGAACACATCCACAGACATCTCAACAATGTCTTCAGCGTGTATCCGGAAATCATCCGGCAGAGAGGGTAGGGCCAAGTACTGAGGAAGGACTACCAACTACTCATCAAGGTAACAGGTATCATATATGTTATATCTGACAAATAAAATAAAATCAAATCAAATCAGGTTATATATCCCCTTTATCTGTGTAGCGCGTCAAGCCTAGGACGTAGGATGAGCTTATCACAGGGTTGAAGCTGTATTGGACGAGCAAACTGACAAGAGAACGTATCTGCCGACATTTCAACAATGTCTTCAGCATGTACCCAGAAATCATCTAGCAGGGAAGGTATGGCCAAGGACTAACAAACAACTATCAACTACTCATCAAAGCAACAGGTTTTATCTTCCCCTTTATCTGTGTAGCGCGTCAAGCCTTGGACAAAAGATGAGCTCATCGCAGGGTTGAAGCTGTATTGGACGACTGAACTGACAGGAGAACGCATTGGCCAACATTTCAACAATTGGCTCACCTATTGGGAAATTGTACTGTTTTTAAGCATGAAGCATTGCTTTTGAATGCTAAGATTTTCGGAGCTCAGTTTATGTACACCATCAACCATTTTGGTAGCATTTAGAATATGACAATTAACCATTTTCTAAATGATAGCAATGTTGAACAATGTGAAAAGGAAAAAAAAGTCAAGCATTTTTCAGAGGGTCGGTCGGTCTGCGGCATCCATTTTTTTGCCTAAGTTTCAGAACTTTCGACGAGCGAGAACGATTGGGATATAATCCTCTAGTTAAAAAATGTATAAACATAATCAATGCAGGTTTTCATGTATGTGAAATGAATGGAATTAAAATAAGATTTGATTTTGATAGGTAATAATCAAAATAAAATTTGTGAGCACAATAATGTTTTAACAAATCTTATATGTAATATTGTTCATATAAGGCCACTTTCATAGAATACTGAGATACCAATTAAATCACTATTATACATGTATAATGAATTTTACTTATTCATCTTTGATCTTTTTCTTGATTACAGAGCTTCGAATGGAGGTCAAGAATAAAGCAAGTCGGACAATGAGCCTGTCGGATATTCTCAAGGCCTATAATATTCATCTTTTATCTTTTTCTTGATTACAGAGCTTCGAATGGAGCTCAAGAATAAAGCAAGTCGGACAATGTGCCTGTCGGATATTCTCAAGGCCTATAATATTCATCTTTTATCTTTTTCTTGATTACAGAGCTTCGAATGGAGGTCAAGAATAAAGCAAGTCGGACAATGTGCCTGTCGGATATTCTCAAGGCCTATAAGCGATCTAATTTATCAACATTAACCTTTTTTGTTATTTCACTTTAATAGTACACATTGATTATCAAAACCAAGAGACAGTGGAAACACAGTATTATGAGGTACTGAGGATCATAAAAAATACCTTGTTCTAATGAGATTTTACTGTACTAGCATTCAAGATATTTGTAACATTAGATTAGAATAGTTAAGGTGGATAAGGAAGGACTATAAAAGGAAATTAACAAATAATTATGACATTAAAGCCATTTTTGCAATATAAAGAGTTTGGCTCTTCCACAATTCATGAATATCTGTATATATACATGTAGGGACCTTATTTTGTAGATTTGAGCAAAGCATTCAATTTGGTTGATCATCGTACACTTCTTACAAAATTGTTCAATATTGGAGTTAATGGAGTGATGCACAAATGGTTTTATAATAACATTACAGACCGAAAAATATTCACCTCAATTAACAATGTTTCCTCAAATGTAATGACCTCAAGTTTTGGAGTCCCACAGTGTTCGATATTAGTATTTGGAGATAAAAAATGAAGAACGCCAGGCAGTGGATGAAATGATGGTACCCGCGACACCACCAACTCCTGTGCACCGGGCAGCCGAGCCAACACCCGTGACACCATCAACTCCTGTGCACCGGGCAGCCGAGCCAACACCCGTGACACCATCAACTCCTGTGCACCGGGCAGCCGAGCCAACACCCGCGACACCACCAACTCCTGTGCACCGGGCAGCTGAGCCAACACCTGCGACACCACCAACTCCTGTGCACCGGGCAGCTGAGCCAACACC